>MU732577.1:60060-164729 GCA_026770625.1 Nicotiana glauca
GGAGAGTTGAGGTAGTTGCATGACGTTCGCAGCCGTTGACTCTTCCTCTTATCCTTGTCTTTTATATTCCGCACTTTCAGACATTTAGACAGATTATGTAGTAGGATATTATTCTATTCTATAGAGGCTCATATTCGTGATACCGGGTCCAGGGTTGGGCTATATGTTGTGTTTTGTTTTGCTAAACATCGCTATTCGTATTGGTATTTCCGTATTTTCCTTAAATGGCTTAATGTTTACAGTTTCACTTATCAAATATTGGTTGCCAATTGGGTTGAATATATGGTTAATGGTCGGGCTTGCCTAGTAGTGTGCTGGGCGCCATCACGATCGGGTTTGGGGTCGTGACATAGGGTGAACTCTACCTCCCCGACCTCCACCTCTAGCTGGCTGAGTAGGTGGACTAGAAACTGGTGTTGTAATCATAGTCTAAGGACCTGGTGGAGCACGTTGTGGTTGAGAAGGTTGTGGAGGTGCACCCCTCAAGTCTGGGGAAATCCCTCACCATATGGTGTGTGTCACCACATTCAAAACAAGCTTTGGGAGGACATTGCAGTTGTGACTGGATCGGGTCAAGTCTGCTGGACTGACCACTAAAAGCATTCCGTGTAGTAGGCATACTAGATGCGGGAGGTGCATAATAGGGCTCCTAAGGTCTAGGAGGAGCTGGAATACTGGTAGCTACCGGAAGAGCTAAATGAACGGGGCAACTCATATAACCCCTACCATGATGAACTGCAGCTGGGGCACATGTACTAGAATAATGGCCTGATTCTTGAGACCTCTTGGCCTCTCTCTCCTCTCTATAACGAGCATACATGCCCTATACTCTTCTAGAAATACTCACCACCTACAGATAAGAGATATCCATCTCCAACTATCGGGCCATGCTAGATCTGATGCGGGAATAAGCCCCTCAATAATTCGGCGAACTATCTCGCGAACCGTAGAAACCAAGGCTAGTACATGCCTAGCTAAGTCAGTGAAACAGGTTGCATACTCCGGAACAATCATAATACCCTGGTGCAAATGATCAATCTCTGCGTGCCATGCGTCTCTGAGACTCTGAGGAACATACTCCGTCAAGAAAATATCTAAAAACTAGGCCTATGTAAGGGAAGCTACCTCAGCTGGGCTGTCGAACTCATAAGTATGCCACCACTGATAGGCTACTCCTCAAAGCTGGAAGGTAATGAAAGAAACCCCACTCGATTCTAATATACCCATAGTGCGAAGGATATAGTAGCACTCCTCCAGAAATCCAAGTGCATCATCTGATGCTTGACAACTCAATGTAGGACGCTTGTACTTCTTGAACCTCTCAAGCCTCTGTTGTTCATCCTCTACAGTTGTTGCCCTGTCCTCGGGCTAAACTGTTGTTGCAAGAGGTACCAGTATAACCTCTAGGTCTGATCAACCTGGACCCGCTGCTCTAGGTTATAGGTGGAACTGATACCAAGAACCTCCATACTCCATCACACACGCACGAAGCAGATCCTTAAGGATATGAATAGTGCACTCGGACTGTCCATTCATCTGGGGCTGAACTGTGCTCAACTCCACCCGAGTACCCAACTCATGTTGTACAACCCTCTAAAACTGTGATGTGAACTGAGTACCTCTATATGAAATGATGGAAACTAGAATACCATGCAGACGAACAATCTCTCGGATATAAATCTCCACCAACCGCTCCGAAGAATAGGTAGTAGACACAAGAATGAAATGCGCGGACTTGGCCAGCCGATCTACAATCACCCAAATGGCATTGAACTTCTTCAAAGTCCGTAGTCCAACTAAGAAGTCCATGGTGATTCGCTCCCACTTCCGCTCTAGAATTGCTATCTGCTTAAACAAGTCACCCTGTCTCTAGTGCTCATACATTACCTTCTTAAAATTGATGCACCGATATACAAACCCAACTATATCCTTCTTCATCCACCTCCACTAATAGTGTTGTCTCAAATCCTGGTACATCTTTGCAGCACTCAGATTGATGGAATAGCGCGAATTGTGGGCCTCCTCTAGAATCCACTCCCGAAGCCCATCAATATTGGTTACACATACTCGATCCTGCATCCTCAATACCCCATCCTCACCAATGGTCACATCTTTGGCGTCGCCATGCAGAACCTTATCCTTGAGGTCCAGCAAATAAAGGTCATTATACTGACGCTCTCGGATACGATCAAACAAACAAGATCGAGAAATAACACAAGCAAGGACCCAACTGGGCTCCGAAAGATCCAGTCTCACAAAGTGACTGACGAAGGCCTGGACATCCATCTCCATGGGCCTCTCAACTGCCGGTAGATAATCCAAACTCCCAAACTCTCCGTCCGACGACTTAACGCATCGGCCACCACATTGGCCTTGCTTGGGTGGTATACGATAGTGATATCATAGTTCTTCAACAGCTCGTACCACCTTATCTGGCACAAATTAAGGTCCTTCTACTTGAACAGATGCTGCAAACTTCAATGATCAGTTGTAACAACCCGAATTTCACACCATCAGGAGTCGTGATGGCGCCTACTAATATGAGCTAGGCAAGCCAATTATCAAACAATTACCTTTTACCAAATTTATGCTCTTTAACAATTTTAAAACAATAATGGGTAAACAACGGAAATTTAGAATAAGTGTAAGGAAGCAACAAAATATATAAACATGTGTTTGTAACAACGGCTTAAGCCTTAATCACCCAAAACCTGGTGCCACAGTGTCACAAACGATCTAAGATATACTACATACAAAGTCTGGATAAAATAACGATTCATTATTTCTAAATGGAAGGAAAATGAAATAGGAAATAGGGATAGAGGGAGACGCCAGGGCCTGTGGACGCCTGCAGGTCTACCTTGGATCTCTGCATAGAGTGCAGGTAGCCTCCAAACTACGGTCCAAGAGTTGCTTTGGGATTTGTACATAGTGCAGAGTTTAGTATCAGCATAACCGACCCCATGTGTTGGTAAGTGTCTAGCCTAACCTCGACGAAGTAGTGACGAGGATAGGACCAGATTACCAAATAAACCTATGCAATTCAAATATATACAATAGAAAATAAATACAGAAATAAACAGTCAAGTATGGGAGGGGGAGCATGCTACGGGGGAGATATCAATTTTCGAATAGAAAGACAACATGTAGATGAAGGCAGCAATATATCTTGGATATCGACAAAAGAACTAGAAATCAATAAATGCACAGCAACACCCTCCGTGCTTATACTCTCATCCTCACCAAAGCAATCAAGTAATGGAAATGTTCATGGGATCACTCTTCGTGCTTTTACTCTCTTTCCTCACCATATGATCAATATAATTGGCACGTAATGGTACATCGTGCGGCACGACATCACCCTTCGTGTTTTACACTCTTTCCTCACAAATTATACACGGCATCACCCTTCGTGCTTTACACTCTTTCCTCGCAAAACAATGCACGACATCACCCTTCGTGTTTTAACTCTCTTCCTCACCCAAACAACAATCACAAACAATAGAGCAAAGGAAGAAATGAAATTAAATAAGAATCCCATCAAGGGAACACAAATTCAACAATTAAGTCACGGCAAGGGAACATTATCAATAATCATCAATATCCCGGCAAGGGAGATAACAAATAAAACAACAATAGCCCGGCAAGGGTGACAAGATAATGACCTCTTCTCTTTCTCACTTTTACTTCACAATTCACTCCACAACTCGAGCCAATGCTCTAGAGGTTCAATTATCACTTATACTTTCATAATTCATTATACAACTTGAGCCAACGCTCCTCAATGTTCATAGGTCACAATTCCTTCCACAAACTTTACACAACATATAGAAATAGTCACCAAGGCATGAAAGATACAAAGAAGTCATGATAATCACAATATAAGACCCATGGGCATAATGGACACCAATGTATAGATACTCGTCACCATGCCTATACGTCCTACTCAACAATTACCACATACCAAATAGGACTCGACTCCTAATCCCTCAAGCTAAGGTTAGACCAAACACTTACCTCGATGCCACAAACACAATTCACATTTCAATTATAGCTTTACCCGTTGATTCCACTACCAATTCGCTCGTATCTAGTCACAAGTTACTTAATTACATCAATAAACGCTAAATGAATCAATTCGAATGCATGAAAATGGATTTCCCAAAGTTTTACCCAAAAAGTCAAAAATCACCCCCAGGCCTACACAGTCAAAACCTGAGGTTCGAACCAAAACCCGATTAAACATTCCCCCACGAACCCAAATATATAATTTGTTTTGAAATTGGACCTCAAATCGAGGTCCAAATCTCCAACTTTTGAAAAACCTAGGTTCTACCCAAAACACCAAACTTCCCTCATGAAAATCATTGATTTTGAGTTGAAATTATGTTAAAAGATATTAATGATTAAAGGAAATGAGTTAAAATTAACTTACAATCAATTTGGAAGAAGAGTTGTTTTTTGAAAAATCGCCCTAAGGAGTTTGTGTTTTGAAGAGATGATGTGAAATTAGGTTATAATTAATCTAAGTATAAAAGTTGTAGGTCTCAGATATGGAAAATGCGAACAGGGGTTCGCACCTCTGCTACCTTGGGAATTGCAAAAGGACTCTCACATTTGCGATATGGAAATTCCGAGAGGGGCGTCGCATTTGCGACTACAGGCTGGGAAAAGAGGCATCGCATTTGTGTTGGGTTTCCTCGTATTTGCGAGATGGAGCTGGCCTGGGCTTTCTTCGAAATTGTGATAAGCCACTCGCATTTGCGATCCAGGCTTCGCAAATGCGAAGCCTGCAGGCATGATAAGTGTCACACCTCCTTTTTGCGCACTACCCCGAGGGATAGTGTACAAGGGAGTTTTTTCATTTAAAGTGACATTATTCGAAATGGGATTATTTATTTATTTCATAGTCGCCACTTGGGAAAGGTTTGGCTTTTGGTGTCCCAAGTCACCGGTTTATCTTGAATCCCAAATCGAGGAAATTTTTGACTNATCGCTTAAATTATTGTAAATGGCTAAATATCTGATTTTTACATGCTCCAACCTATAGTGCAATTTTATAATTATTTAACCACTTTTAAACTATTTTTACGAAAGTGAACATCGTTTAAAAACATATTTTCGGATCACGTCACATGAAATGCACCCGGATCCTCGACACATTCTTATTCAACGTTTTTGGATTTGGATTTGGATTGCATGAGATGCACACCCGTATTTAGGAAGGTAAGATTATTAAAAATGCGGCTAAAGTAACTAATGTCTTTTTAACTTTATGGGAGGCCGTGAAATTCGCTAAACGGAATGCCTCAAGTTCTAAGTATTTTTAATATATACATTCATGAGGGCCCCGCAGTTTGTGCATTTTATTTGGCGAGGCTCGTCTCATTTATTATTTAAGGATATCCTAAAGCGACTATAATTTTCTATTGGGCTTCGTCTCTATCAATTAAAGAAAAGTTCTATTTTAACATTGTTTAAGAATTATCAAACTTGGGTCCATGTGCCCACATGAAATCAGATACTTATCATTTCGGGCCTTGCATGCAACCCTCATAAAAGACTATTAATCAGGTACGCCTAAAGGGCAGGCCAATCGTGGGCCTAGGCTGAAAGGTGTAATTGCAGGCAGCCGTTTGGGCCTGACTGTCGAGCCCAGTAAGATAAATTCCCCTGACTTCAACTTAGCCAATAGACGTTCTGAAGTTCAAGCCCATTCAGTTATGAGAATTCAAACTAAATAATCACTAATTACAATTCATTTTAACAAGGCAATTTATTAATCCAGCTTTTTGCATGTTTCCTGATTTTATACTGAAGCCCTAGATGATCACTTTTAAAAATTGAAGTCTTAATCATGTAATCAAAATACATTTACAATACACATACTGACTAACAATTTGATTTTATCATTTTGTTTTTGCATCATCATGTTGAAACTCAGAGAGTTCTTAACTACAATGAGATTTAAACAATCAACTTCAATTGTGTTAGATCTATTTACACTATATTTATTATATTGAAGTGTAAAGCAACGCAAACAATACGAAATAGTCCAAAACAGTTCAGTCTTAATTACAAACCATGACCTACTGAAATTCGTGAGATTACATGAGATATGACACAAAAATTATCAGGAACTATGTTGCGTTTCACTCATCTCCACAAACTCGTAAGTTACATTGAGGCAGATTCGAAATATGTACCTGGAAATGGAAATTTTAACAGCAGAAGAAGATCAACAGTAGCAGTTTAACAGCAAACCAAGAGATAAGCAAACAGCAACAGCGCACAGCTCAGGAAATTGAGTCACGGCCCATAATGAATTTGAAACCAGATTAAAAACAAGAGATCGACCACAAATCAACTGAATGCACCCAAATAACTCAAAATTGAACTTGAATTAACCCAAATATAGGACAACAAACTACTGCACCACTTCAGTAGACCAAAACCTCAATCAAATTTAACTCAATCAGACCCCAAACTATTCAAAATCAAACCAGAAACAACTCTCAACCTCAATGGATAGTAACACACTCAAACACTGATTTATCAAAGGTGTTGTCTTAAACTCTCAGCTAAAATGCCTCTCAAAAATTGATTTCTTAGGACCAAAAACCAGCCAGTATACAATTGCTCTCTCTAAAAAAAACCAGTCCCCTTATTCTGTCCAATATGTTCCTATTTTATATCCAAAAAACAGACTACCCCTCCTGATTTTAAGCATTGAGCGGACCATTAACTATCCTATCTTAGGCCTAAAAATCAGAAAGTTGTCTCCACTATTAGTTGTCTTTTTTAACTTTTTCAATCCACTTAAGAATGTCCCTATTCAGTCCACTAATAGACTTTAAGTATTCAGCAACCCTTAATCAAATTATTTATGTAATTTAATTCCCCAAAATACTCCCGAAACTACTGAAATCTACTGCCCTAAACCCCTGTGATTTACTGAGACTAATGTTATCACCAATTCAAACCTTTAACATGTATTACCCTTTCAGCTAATGACCAATTCAATCAATCAATTAATTTTAAACAACAATTAACCCAAACTAATTCCTAATTAAACACTAGACTGAATCTATACAGCTATAACCAATACAACTTATCAAGCTCAATCGAAAAGTTCAAGCTAGAACTCAAATCAGATTAAATGGCATTAAAGCAAGAACACTGATTCAGGACAATTGATTGAACTGGACTATTAAAAACTGATACACACACATACATGGGAACAAATAACTATATTCTCGATTCCAAATTAAACCTAAACTACAACGGAACACTGTAAATACATTGAATGAAAACATTGAATTCATATACAATGTGATAGACAATCACAGGAGACATACTTTGAACTAATAGTGATAGAGAACAATTACGAGAATATCTATAGTTTCATATAAAACTCACTAACACTGATTGAACTGTATCACTCAGTAAAAACAAAGAGGAAAACAAAACCCAGAGTAAGCACAAAATGTTCGAATTTAAACAAAAAATAAGAAAGGAGTAGAGGATGAATTTACTGAACAAAAACTAATAGAAAAGAAAGATGAATAAAAATAAAAACAAATCCGGAGTGAACAAAACTTACTCGTCAAACTTGAGCTTAGGACTCGAATTATTTGAATTCCTCTAATTTTGGTCCATTTCAACCCTATTCGTGTGTTTTTAGCAAAAACACACGAATAGAGTCCAAATAGACCCAATTCATTGGTGAGGACTCCATTTGCCTATTTTGGTTTGTCTCTGATCTAACACTTAAGATGTTCGAACAAAATTCGAGGGGAACTATTGATGGATTAGGGGTGAGGGGGTCAAAAAGGTCACGAGGTGTTAATTTGGGTCAGATTGGAGATGGCACTGCCACCGAGGAATTTTGTGGCGGTGCTAGGGTTCTTGGCCTTAAATCAATATTCGACAAGTTCTGGGGTGATTCGAAAGATAAGGAGCGGGGATTCGGAAAGAGGAGGGCGAGGGGGGCCTGTGGTGTAAATTTGGTGGCCATCGGAGGTGAGGCCACCGGACACGGCGGAGGGACTGATGGTTTTTTGGATATCCGAAGGGCTGGGCTAGGATTCGAGGGAAGCTGAAGGTGGCATGGAGATGGGGAGGTTGAGGTGAAGAGGTGGTGTAAATTTGGGGTTGTTTGGCCATCGACCGCCGCCGTAGGCGATTTCCGGCGGGCGGTCGACAGTGGTGTGAGGCGGAGGTTATCCGAGGCGTCTCTGAATGTTAGAGACGAAGGGGGGGGGTGTCTTAGGGGGGATGGGTAGGAATTAGGTTTATATATCAAATTAGGGGATTAATCCAGGCCGTTGGATCAATTGAGATCAATGGCCTGGATCAATTCCCTTGTAAGGAATGACGCCGTTTGATTAAATAAGGGGGCAGATCGGGTGTGGGAAAGGATCAGGACTGGAGACGGGTTTGGGAGATGGGACGAGGGCCGTTGGATTGATGTGGATTGAATGGCTGAGATTAGTCGACTTGAAACGTCGTCGTTTCGTTGAGGCTGGAGATGGACTGAACCGTCAGATCAAATGTGACAAAAACGACGTCGTTTGGTTTGGTCTCTGAGATTGGCTGACTTGGACTGGGTAAAGACAGTGTTGTGGGCCTTGGTGAATTTGGGCCTGGTCCGATTTTGTTCTCTATTTCATTTCCTTAATTTCTAATTAACAAAGCCAAAATTCTAACTTAAATGATAAAATCAAAAATTGACTAAAAATGCTAATTATCTCCTAATAATAATTATCACACAATGTTAAACACCAATAAAATCTCATAACTAGACATTAAATTTTAAAATTCAAAGCACATTATTTTTTGTGATTTTTTCCAATTTTTGTAAAAACAAATTCAATTACTCCTAATATGAAATGCAACATATTTTTGTATTTTCATTGATTTAAACAAATAGACATGCACATACAATGCAAACAATAAACACAAAATCCACAAAAATTGCAAACAGCACAAAATTATTTTATTTTTGAATTTTTGGGAGTAATTCTCATATAGGGCAAAAATCACGTGCTCACAATATGCACAATTGAAAAATCTGCAATTTTCTAATTCCAAAATACACTCTGTGGCCTATTCAAAACTCACCCGAGCCCTCGGGGCTACAAACCAAATATACACACAACCTCAAAAACATCCTACAGACCTATTCATGTAATCGAATCACTAAAATAACATCATGAACATCGAATTAAACCTCAAAATCAATGAAATTTCTCAAAACTTCTTTAAACATCCAATTTTGCATTTAAGGTCCAAATCAAGTCAAATGGATTCTGTTTCTTACCAAACTTTACCAACAACACATATAAATCATATTGAACTGGTACTTGGATCCAAAACCATAATACGGGCCCGATACCATCAAGTTTTAATCAAAATTCATTTCCAAATCTCATAAATAATTCTAGAAAATAATTTTTTTCAAAAATTTATTTCTCGGGCTTGGGACCTCGGAATTTAATTTCGGGCATACGTCCAAGTTCCATATTTTCTTACGGACCCTCCGGGACTGTCAAATCACGTGTCCAGGTCCGTTTATCCAAAATGTTGACCAAAGTCAAATTAATTCTATTTGTAGACAAAATTTATCATTGTTTTCATAGATTTTCACATATAGGCTTTTCGGCTATGTGCCTAGACTGGGCACACAAATCGAAGTGATGCTAACAGAGGGTTTTATGGCCTCGAAATGCAGAATTCATTTTAAAAACAAGTGATGACCCTTTTGGGTCATCACATCAGTATATATCTCACAAGGGACACTGTTCAAATATTGATGCTTGATCTTCAAGGCGTGAATAGTAGTAGCTAACTCGAGATCATGGACATGATAATTCTTCTCATGCACCTTCAGTTGTCTGGACGCGTAGGCAATTACCCTACAGTCCTGCATCAATACATCTCAAAGGCAATCCTCGAGCCATCACAATATATTGTATAAGACCTCAAACCTATAGGAAATATGAATACTGGGGTTGTAGTCAAAGCTATCTTGAGCTTCTGGAAGCTATCCTCATACTTTTCCGTCCACTTGAACAGAGCACCTTTCTGTATCAGACTGGTCATAGGTGTTGCAATAGATTAAATTCCCTCAACAAATCGACGGTAATAACCCGCCAAGCCAAGAAAACTACAGATCTCCATAGTTGAGGATGGTCCGATCCAACTCTGCACTACTTCCACTTTCTTCGGATCCACCTTGATCCCTTCACTCGATACCACGTGACCCAAAAATGCCACAGAATCCACCCAGAACTCACATTTTTAGAACTTTGCATATAACGTCTTTTCTATCAAAGTCCGAAGCACTGTCCTCAGGTGCTGCTCATAATCTTCCCGACTACAGGAGTACACTAGAATGTCATCAATAAAGATAATGGCGAATGAGCCAAGATATGGTCGGAATATACTGTGCATCAAATGCATAAAGGCTGCTAGGGCGTTGGTTAGCCCCAATGACATACCAAGGAACTCGTAACGAGTCCTGAAGGCAGTCTTCGAGATATTTGGCTCCCGAATCTTCAACTGATGATAACTTGAACGCAAATCAATCTTAAAAAACACAAGAGCACCTTGTAACTGATCAAACAGGTCATCAATACGAGGTAGAGGATACCAGTTCTTCACCGTAACTTTGTTCAACTGACGATAATCAATGGACATACGTATAGAACCATCATTCTTCTTTACAAACAAGTTAGGAGCACCCCAAGGCGATACATTAAGCGGAATAAAACCCTTATCAAGCAATTCTTGTAACTGCTCCTTCAACTCAGGAGGAGTCATACGGTAAGGAGGAATAGAAATGGGCTGAGTGCCTGGCAATAGATTAATGCCAAAATTAATATCTCTGTCGGGTGGCATGCCCAAAAGATCAACTGGAAACACATCAGAGAAATCCCTTACTACCAGGACTGAATCAACTGCAGGGGTATCAATACTGACATCTCTCACATAAGCTTGATACGCGTCACACCCCTTCTCAACGACCGATAAACATGGTACACAATAAGAGAATCTCCCACAGGAGTAGAAACATAAACAAGGGAACTCAAAGAATCCCGAGATACACCCAAATCCAGGTCAAAGTAAGAGGACACATAAAAATAAATGGAGCCTGGATCGAATAAATCCGATGCATCTCTATGACAAACTAGGAGAATACCTGTGATAACAGAATCATAGGCGACAGCCTTAGTACGGGCATGAATGCAATACTATTTGGCCTGGTCTCCCCCTCTAGGGCGATATCTACCTCCCCGACCTCCAGCTCTAGCTGGTTGAGCAGGTGGGGGCTAAACTATAATCATGATTTCTATATGCAGAAGTGCAGAAAATATATAATCATGATTTATATATGCAGAAGTGCAGAAGCTTATAGACATGATTTCTAATGAAATGCATAACTTATAAGCATAATTTCTATGTGCAGTAATGAAACAACTTATAGGTAGGTTTTATATATGCATTAATGAAACAACTTATAGGCAGGATTTCTATATGCAGGTGCATAGGCGAAAAACAGGTTGTGATTGCAGAAATAAATACCTAAAACATGATGTCTACCCCCATGCATAACATGAGTGACCCTCCCCTTTTCACTATATACCCCATAAGTCAGTACAAATTATGACAGCCCAAATGAATCAAGAAAAAAAAATTACATCAGAAATTAAACTACAACCAAGGATCCTAATTCAGATTCAAGGTCTAAAATATGAAATAAACCAACTTCCAGAGATCAGATTTCCAAAGCATTTCTCGTATTTGGGATGTGTCAAAGTTACCAAGAGCCTCAAGTGGACTCTGGGTAGTGCTTACACCCCAAATACATTGCAAAATTAGACTATAGTGCAGTGTGGAAGGGCCAACCCACAAATGTCTAAGTTCAGAGAGAACTCAAGGTCCCAAGGCAAGGCTCATAGGAGGGGGGCAGAACTTAGAGTCTAGGAGTAAGTGTAAGTGCATAGAGGAAAGTTAGGGAAAGCCATGGCAGGGTGGTGGTCATGCCCAACAATTAAGAGTGCGGGCACTCCCCTGACCAGCCTGCTAGCCAAATCTTAGGAGTTAGGATCCATTGAGGATCAGGTTCAGACCTGGGCAGTAATTTGGGTACTGCCCGACCACGAGCCTTAATTTAAACTTATGGAAGGGAGAGGGGGTATGAGGAATTCATAACAAACAGCAAATACAAAGGGAGAGTAGCATGTTTAATACAGAACAAGAACAACAAAGTAGACAAACGTTTAAAAACAGTAAAGTAAACACATAGGGAAGAAGCTGAAATCAAAATTGAGACATACTAGTTTCAGAGAAACAAATAAGTAAACAGCAGTCTTGAAAGGCCAAGTTACAGGCAAGCTGTCCAAAAGATCTCAAAAGAGAATACAATATTGAAAGAGTATTGTAATTGAGAGTATGTGTAAGAGCATGCAATTCGAAGTGTGAATTGTTTTGTAAGTGTTGAACTGAGGTCAAGGTTGTATTTGTGCAAAAGTGTAGAAGGGTCGTGCCCCTTATATAGTGCAGAAAATAAGTAAGAAAAGGTAAGGGAATAGTTTGCAATCAATCACATAAAGTCTCTCTTTAGTCAAGAGATTCTGATTTCAAACGGGTAGGAGACAAATAAGGAAAGAAGTTTGATTGAAATCTTTTACAAAGTAACACAAAAAGGGTAAATACATGGGAGTTTATTTAAGGAAAAGTTCAGTGGTACACGGTTTGTGAAAAATAAGGAAAGGGAATCAATCAAACAGCCAGTGAAATCAAAATCACTGGCTTTGTTCGAATGAACCAGTCAGGAAAAGACAAAGAAGTTCAATTAAAGGAATATTAGTACCAATTAGTCGAGCCTTATTAAGAGGAATTGAGAGTCAATTAGTAATTGGCAAAACCTTTTTTTGAAAGCAGAAGTTCTCATATATAAAGCAAACAAATCAAACAAAAGGGGTCGTCACGTTTCTTAGAAAAATAGTCTAACATTGAAAGGTTCAGAATCATATGCAAAGGGATACAAGTTCAGTTTTTAGACTCACAACGAGTTTGAAAGTCCAGGGTCCCAAAATGGAACCCTAACTCGAATTCAAAACCAAAATCGCCAAAGGAAACCCTAAATATTGGGATTTCAAATTGAATCATACATTGAGATGAGAAGGCGAGCCGTCAAAACAGACACAGAGGTCTCTTTCAGAGACATATGAGAAACAAATAGACATAATACAAAGAAAGAAAGCTGATTCAAGATCATGAAGAACATATTTGAGAAAACTCGGAACTTAAACAAGTTCAGAAGAAAGAAGTGATACAAACTTAAACAAAAGTAGATGAAACATGTTTAGCAAGAACACAAACAGAGTTCAGTAAAGCAAAATCAAGGAACTCAACGGTAAACACATTTAGTAAAATAGTAAAGCAAACATAACAAGGATTAACATGTGAGCACAAGAGTAACAAGTATAGTAGAAAAAGTAAAGTAGAAAGACAGTACATGCATAGTAAGAAGAAATCACACGAGCATGATATAGACAAACACACATAAAGAAAAGAAGAAGAAGAGTCAGAAAGATATTTTTTGAAAAATCCTTTCAGAAACCCTAAATTGAAGACAAACAATTTTGAAAAGAAACTTTGGGGAAAACACTTTAAATGTCAAGTAAAGCGTAGATACAACATAGATCTAAGAAAATAATAGATAAACAACCTCGAATATCTTAGAGTTTCGGAGAAACCCTAGAAATGAGAAAGGCTTGGAAAAGTCAGATCCTGGGTTGAAGAGGTCAGGAATCGGGCTTCTCGTGCTTGAATATACCAGAGCATGGCTGGAAAAGCCATCGAACCAAAGATATGAGAAGATCTGAAAGAGAACCATCGAAGTCGAACTTCAAAACCTCGGACTCCCAAGGTCTAATGGTAGAGAGGGATGAGTACAGCCCATCCATAGCCTGAGAAGCCATGGATTCCGGTGAAAGTACGGTGGAAAAAGGTCGGAGACGGTTAGGGTTCGAAGAACCTTCGAGAGAGTTATGAGAGTGGATATCATTTAAGGGAGGATGAGAGATGGAAAATGATGGATTAGGGTAGGTCGTTTGGGTTTAATTATGGAAGGGGAGATCGTGACCATTGATCAGATTGATCAACGGTCTGGATTAAATGAGACTTGGGTCGGGTAGTTAAATGGGTTAAGGGTATGGAATTGGGTGGCCTAATTGGGATTCAAATTGTGTTAATTAGGGGTTATAGTTGAAATGTAAAAGAGGTTGTAATTGAAATAAAATGAGGCTAAATGTTAAATAGCCAGTTTTCCCTTTTATTTTATAAAAAAATAGTAAAAATGACTTTAAAAGTAAATTAAAAGTACTGAATCAATTAATGATATGGAAATATTAATTAAAAATATTGAAACCAATTATACAAATGCTATTAATCTTAAAACAGGCTAAAATTGCATTTGTATGCAATTTAGCTTTAAAAATACCAGATAAATTTGTTATAATATACAAAAATTACCTTAACTATATATTGGTATAAATATGAGAATAAAATAAATTATTCACTAAAATTGATAGTTTTGGGAATAATTATTGATTTTTATACTGCTTAAATAGACAACAAATTAATTTTAAACATCTTTAAAATTTAGGAAAAATACCAAACCCTTGGGCATGCTTATATATGTATATACATATTATTTTGAAAGCATTTTGTGTATAAAATACATAGGGAAAAATTGGGTATCAACAACTGCCTTTTTTTACCCGAAAAGGATGAAAAAGTTATCGGGTAAATATATGATAGCCAATTTGACCGAACGAAACAATTTGATGAATTTTACCGAGATCTGGTTACTGAGCTGCCTACCTATCCCTTGTCTTACCGGAATCAGGCCATATGTAGTTCGGGATCCATCGACGGAATATGTCGATGGAGATTTTCGGAAAACGGACGCGATGTGTAGGTTGGGAAGGACAGTCAAATTCTAGTAGGTCGTGGGAACTGGAGCTGGATCGCTCTTACTGAGACGGTCGTTGCTAGCCGGTGTACCTGCAAATGGGAAATGCAAACATATATTGCGCATAAATTTAAACGTGATGCAAGTTCCCATTGGACCATGTATGTTGTCTTTGGACGATTAGGATGACATCCTCGGACCATGATGTCCTGGGCCATGAAGCATATAATAAAGGATTTGTAGGCTATGAAATGATGTTCTCGCGCTATGAGAATGACGCCTTTGGACAATTTGGCGATCTTTCAGCCCATGAAATGTGAAAGGTTGCGATCTTTCAGCCCATGAAATGCAAAAGGTGGCGATCTTTCAGCCCATAAAGTGCAAAAGGTGGCGATCTTTCAACCAACGCAAGATGTAAAAGGTGGGGATATTTTAATCATGCAGATCTAAGTAAATTGGCGATGTTTAAGTCGATGCAGGTGTAAATAAGGGTGGCGATATTTCAGCCGATGCATGATGTAAATGAAGGTGGTGATCTTTCAGCCATGCAAGAAATGCAGATGGAGATAGAGCTTAGTCTCAGAAGGCAGAATGGTAGCCTTATGCAATGCAGAAAAATGCAGATGGAGGAAGAGCTTAACCTCAGAAGGCAGAAAGGTAGCCTTATGCAATGCAAAAAAATGCATATGGAGGTAGAGCTTAACCTCGGAAGGCAGAAAGGTAGCCTTATGCAATGCAGAAAAATGCATATGGAGGTAGAGCTTAACCTCAGAAGGCAGAAAGGTAGCCTTATGCAATGCAGAAATGCAAATGGAGACAGAGCTTAGTCTCGGAAGGTAGAAAGGTAGACTTATGCAATGCAAAAAAATAAAAAGTGGACAATTGTAAATTCTCTTAGCTGATGGCTTGATAGTTGATAGCTGATTGGGATATTATGGTTGCTGGGGATGTTGTGTGTGGATAGCAAATGTGAATATATGATGGTTCTGAGGGTTGTATTCCCAAAAAGTATGAGTGTGTAAATGCATTCGGTGATTTTCAACTTGGGTGCCTGCATCCAAAGAAAAATTGTAAGTTTTGTAGAGGGGGAAGGTTAGTTCGTATCCTCGTGAACTTTGCTTGTCCTGCTTGGCTCCGTTTTTAGTGATGTTGTGTACCATCAGGGTAGCGTCACTAAACAAAGCAATCTTGATAATAGACAGGCATGATTTAGTAAAAATGTAACATAAATACATAATTAAAAAAATAGTTTTCTTTAGATGAACCGACGACTGTGATGCGGTTCAAGACATTGCAACCTCTCTTGCTCCGAAATTTTGAGTGTCCTCCTTAAAATTCTGCCCCAATTTACTGGGTCGATACTTCCGACGGCTGCTTACCATGATCGGCTGAAATTACTTAAAAATTTTGAGGGTCCTCCTCAAAATTTTGCCGCAGTTTCCAATTGCGAGGGGAAATGAAAATTTTATTGAATTATGACCGAACCCATAAGGCTAACTACGTATCTCCTCTTAAACGGGAATCAGGTCAGACATAGTTCAAATTACATCATACAAGGAAGTCATAAATGCTACACATAGTATCGCTTGACTGCATCTGAATTGATTGGTTTTGGACAAACTTCTCCGTCCATTTCTGCAAGTGTGATGGCTCCTCCTGTTAGAACCCGGTGAACCACGTACGGACCCTGCCAATTGGGAGAGAACTTCCCTTTGGCTTCATCTTGATGTGGAAAAATCTTCTTTAATACCAGTTGCCCTTGTGTGAACTATCTTGGTCTGGCTTTCTTGTTGAAGGCTCTGGTCATTCTGTTCTAATAAAGCTGACCATGGCACACTGCATTCATTCTTCTACCATCTATGAGGCCTAACTGTTTGTAGCGACACTTTACCTATTCTGCATCAGTGAGTTCTGCTTCTTGTATGATCCTCAAGGAGGGAATTTCTACTTCGGCGGGAATGACCGCTTCTGTACCATAAACCAACATATAGGGGGTTGCACCAGTTGATATGCAGACTGTGGTTCGATACCCCAATAAAGCGAATGATAACTTCTCATGCCACTGCTTATGCTTTTCCATCATCTTCCTTAGTATCTTCTTGATATTCTTATTGGCGGCCTCTACAGCTCCGTTTATCTGAGGTCTGTAGGGTGTAAAAGTCTTGTGTTTGATCTTGAAGGTTTCACACATAGCTTTCATCAAATCACTGTTGAGGTTGGAGCCATTGTCAGTAATGATTGATTCTGGAATCTCAAATCGGCAAACGATACGGTCACAGACAAAGTCTGCCACGACCTTCTTGGTCATTGCTCGGTAAGATGCTACTTCAGCCCATTTGGTGAAATAGTCAATTGCTACTAGTATAAACTTGTGCCCATTTGATGCGGTAGGTTCGATTGGTCCAATAACATCCATTCCCCAAATGGCGAACGACCATGGTAATCTTATTGCATTAAGCTCGCTTGGAGGCACTTTTATCATGTCTGCATGGATCTGACAGCGTTAGAACTTTTGGACATACTGGATGCAGTCCATCTCCATAGTCATCCAAAAATAACCATCTTGAAGTATTTTCTTTGCTAGGATAAAACCGTTCACGTGTGGACCGCAGATCCCGGCATGAATTTCCTCTAGCACTTTAGATGCTTCCTTCGCATCAACACACCTTAGCAAACCCAAATCCGGAGTTCTCCTATACAGGATTCCTCCACTGTGGAAGAAATTGTTGGACAATCTTCGAAGTGTGAATTTTTGAGTAGCATTTGCAAGCTCTGGATATTCTCCTTTGGCTAAAAATAACCATCTTGAAGTATCTTCTTTGCTAAGACAAAACCGTTCATGTGTGGACCGCAAGTTCCGACATGAATTTCCTCTAGCAGTTTAGATGCTTCCTTCGCATAAACACACCTTAGCAAACCCAAATCTGGAGTTCTCCTATACAGGATTCCTCCACTGTGGAAGAAATTGTTGGAAAATCTTCGAAGTGTGCGTTTCTGAGTAGCATTTGCAAGCTCTGGATATTCTCCTTTGGCTAAAAATTCCCTGATGTTGTGAAACCAAGGCTTTCCATCTGCTTCTTCCTCGACATGAGCACAGTACACTGGCTGATCATGAATCCTTAATGGAATAGGGTCTCTGAAGTTCTTATCTGGATGTTGAATCATAGATGATAGGGTGGTCAGTGCGTCGACAAACTCATTCTGGACTCTGGGAACATGCCGGAATTCTGTCTTTATGAACCTCTTCCTCAACTCATGTACATGATGCAGGTATGGGAGTATCTTGGAGTTCTTGGTTTCCCACTTTTCTCGGACCTGATGTATAAGTAAGTCTGAATATCCAATCACTAGCAACTCTTGGATGTTCATGTCAATGGCCATCTTGAGCCCTAAGATGCAGGCTTCGTACTCGGCCATGTTGTTGGTGTAGGGAAACCTAAGCTTGGCGGATACTGGATAATGCTGGCCAGTTTCTGATATTGGGAGTGCTCCTATGCCAACTCCTTTGAAATTTGCGGCTCCATCGAAAAATATCCTCCAACCGTCATAGGATTTTGCAATGTCTTCTCCTATAAATGATACCTCCTCATCCGGAAAATATGTCTTTAAGGGCTTGTATTCTCCGTCCATAGGGTTTTCTGCAAGGTGGTCATCCAATGTCTGTCCTTTGATTGCTTTCTGAGATACGTAGACAATGTCAAACTCACTCAGTAGGATTTGCCACTTTGCTAGCTTGCCAGTGGGCATGGGCTTCTGAATGTACTCCAATGGGTCCATTCTTGATATGAGATACGTGGTGTAAGCACAGAAATAGTGCCTCAATTTCTGAGCTACCCAAGTCAGGGCACAACAGGTGCGTTCCAACAGAGAATACTGGGCCTCATACGGGGTGAACTTCTTGCTGAGGTAATAGATGGCCCGCTCTTTTCTCCTCGTTTCATTATGCTACCCCATAACACAAACAAATGCTCCATCTAGTACCTCAAGGTAGAGTAACAGAGGTCTACCTGGCTCGGGCGGGACCAAAACTGGCGGTGTTGACAATTACTCCTTAATTCTGTCAAAGGCCTTTTTGCAGCTATCTATCCATTTGGTAGTGGCGTCCTTCTTCAGCATCCTAAAGATTGGCTCACAGATGACAGTAGACTGTGCTATGAACCGGCTGATGTAGTTAAGTCTCACCAACAAACTCATTACTTCTTTCTTGTTCTTTGACGGTGGCAATTCTCGAATAGCTTTGACCTTTGATAGATCTAATTCTATCCCTCGGCGACTTACAATGAACCCAAGCAATTTCCCAGCTGGAACCCTGAATGCACATTTTGCGGGATTCAGTTTCAGGTTGTATCTTCTCAGTCTATTTAAGAATTTCCTTAAATCTTCCATATGATCAACAACTTTCTTGGACTTAATGATGATGTCGTCTATATACACTTCGATCTCCTTGTGTATCATGTCATGGAAAATGGTAGTCATGGCCCTCATGTAGGTGGCACTAAAATTCTTTAACCCAAACGGCATCATCTTGTAACAATACATCCCCCACGGTGTAATGAAGGCTTTTTTCTTAGCATCTTCCTCATCCATCTATATCTGATGGTACCCAGCAAAACAATCAATGAATGACTGCAGCTCATGCTTGGCGCAGTTGTCATTCAAAATGTGTATATTTGGCAAGGGGAAGTCATCTTTGGGACTGGCATAGTTGAGGTCCCGGTCATCGACACATACTCTAACCTTCCCGTCCTTCTTCGGTACTAGCACGATGTTGGCTAACCACGTCAGATACTTTACTACCCTAAGAACCTTATCTTTGACCTACTTAGTGACTTCTTCTTTGATTTTCAAACTCATAAATGGCTTGAACTTTCTGAGCTTTTGCTTCAGTGGCGGACAGGACAGATCAGTTAGCAATTTGTGAGCCACAATGGATGTGCTTAGACCAGTCATGTCGTCGTATGACCAGGAAAATATGTCTTCATACTCTCTTAGGAACTCTGTATATTCTTTCTTTTCTGATGGTGACAAATGGATGCTGATTCGTGTTTCTTTGATGTTTTCTTCATCTCCCAGGTTGACAATCTCAGTCTCGTTCAAGTTGGACTTAGGCCTATTTTGAAATTCTCAACTTCTTTAACAATCTCTTCCGGTATATCGTCTTCCTCTGAATCTATGTCCTTTTGTTGTGTTATCTCATTGCATATCACAGTCATTGGTTCATCAAGATAAGTAATGGTAATGCTGTTTGAGTAAAGTAATGAAAAATAATAAGCGTAATATTTATAAGAAATTGAAATACTTTAATAAATTCCATCAATGTTTTGAACATCGGAGCTCTTTCTTGCGAAAAATAAAAATGTGAAAGGAAAATAAACTAGTAAAACAAAATAGTGCGTGGTGCTTTGTTCAGCCTTGCTACCCCGAGGCGCACCGGGTTCTGATGGTCTTGTTATCGAGGCGTGCTCCTTTGTTTCCAACATGTATGGAAGGGCCTTCCTCCCCCTCCTCCTAAAAAATGACACAGCAGTCCATATTATAATCTTCCAAGAACAAGTTCCTCATTGCTGCTAATGCTTCCTCTTCTTCTGACACATAGATGATTTCGTCTGGTTGGAAAGTCTACTCCAGACGGGGTATCAGTTGCTCCAATGGATAGTAAGTACCACGCCAGGGTGGTGACCATTCCTTGAATTCTTTCTAGGTATATACATATCCCAATCCGAAGGTGGTGCCGTGCTTCTTGAGCTTGATGGACTTAGCGATTCTTTGGAGATTCTTGCCGAGTCCTTTGCCAGGCTCATACCCTCTCCAATTCAGTATGCTTTCAATTTTGTTATCCCACCATTTATCTTTATCGACGGCGTTGCATCGCTCGATGTGGTGGTAAGTTTTCCCACCTATCCTTCTTCTTCCTCCAATTTCTAGGATGGTCTGGCGGCTATACATGGGATTGCTACCGTCACCATGAATGATCACCTCCTAGTGATTCCACTCAATTTCACTGCTTGATGTAGTGTTGATGCCACGGCCTAGGAAGCATGAATCCACGGTCGTCCCAACAATAGATTGTAAGATTCCGGCACGTCTATCACTTGAAAATCAACATCAAACCAAGTAGGAACCATTTGCAAATGTAAGCTAATTTCCCTAATAGTGGACCTTCGAGAACCATCGAAAGCCTTAATGTTTATGGCCCCATCCTTGATTTCATGGAGCCCTTTTCCTAATGTCCTAAATGTTACCAATGAACAAATACTGAGACTGGACCTTCCATCGACCAAGATCCTGGTAATAAAATAATCTTTGCATTGCACAGTGATGTGCAATGTCTTGTTGTGACTCAATCCTTTCGGTGGCAGCTCATCCTCGTGGAAAGTGATTTTGTGACTCTCCAACACTTGACCTACCATATTTTCCATTTCCCCTCCAGTTATATTTCTTGGTAAATATGCCTCACTCACCACCTTCAATAAGGCATTTTGTGTGTATCGGAACTCTATAGCAAAGCCAGGATAGAGATCTGGGCCAGTGTTTTGTTCAGCTGGTCATTGACTAAGTATTCCTTTGCTTGTATCTTTCTCCAGAGATCATTGGGACCAGTTTCAATGATGTCTTGTCGACCAGAGGTCTTCTTACTCGACTCAGCCAAGTGAATAGGGGTATAAACCCTGCTGGTTCTTGTCATACCAAGTGCCGCAACTGCTTCCCCGAACTTGGCTTTCCCTTTCCTTCTTGTCTCGGATATATAGTACCATGGTAAAGCTTTTGTGTGGAATGGTGTTACGGCTATCATTGCTACTGGGATGGGCACCTTTGCTTTGGAGGGTAATACATCAACTTCAAATTGCTCAGGTGCCTTTGTGATCCCAAATTCAACCTCAATTGGTGTTAGTATCTTTGCAGAGGCTGGCATTTCAAACTCAAGTGGTATGGACATGTTTACCTCAGTTTCTTCAGAAGGCTAAATTTGGACCACAATCACATTAAGAGTGACTGTTGGTTTCTTTGGGTCGTCACCTTCCGTGATCAAACCGAGTGATCATTTGGGATCCCAGTCGTCCTCTATTTCAATCATATGAAAATCTCCACCCTTGTGGTCTGGTAGAGGATTGTTGCAGACATTCGGAGTAGGCTCCTTTGCCACGATAATCTTGTTGTCAATCAAAGCCTGGATCTTGTCCTTCATGGAAGGACATTCATCAATAGTATGCCCCTTCATGCCAAATTGACATGCACATATTTTATTTGGGTTGACCCATTGGGAAGGGTGTTTAGCAAGGATAGGGGCGACATAACCAGCAGCTTTGAGTCTCTCGTACAGCTGGTCGATTAGTCCAGTAATGACAGTATACTGTTTGGGAGGTCTACGGTCGAAATTTGGTCGAGGTCTAGGAGAGTTTTGGTGATTAGGAGGTGATTGATAGTGGGATGGTTGAGTGTTGTAAGCTTGGTAGACGGGTGCGGGTTGGGAAAATCTGGGTGAAACAGGTTGGTATGTAGGAGGTGGAGGCGATTGATAGGTAGGTGGTGGAGCTTGGCAGGAAGGTGCGGGTGTTTGGAAATTTGGAGAGGGTTGATTTTTAAGTGGAGATATCGGGTAGGTTTGGTATTTGACAGGTGATTTGGTTCTCTGTGCAACCATTATGGCACTTATGTCTCTCTTCTTGGATGTACCACCGGACTGTAGAGCCTTGTTGGTGGCCTGCAAAGCTTCAAAGTTGGTAACCATACCACTCTTGATACCTTCCTCAATCCTTTCTCCTAGCTTGATGATGTCAGAAAATTTATGGTTCTCGACCAACATCAGTCTTTCATAGTATTGCGGATCCTGAGCCCGGACAAAAAAATTGTTCATTTATTCTTCCCCTAAAGCGGGTCGAACCTTAGCAGCCTCTGATCTCCAATGAGTGGCATACTCGCGGAATGTTTCATGGGGTTTCTTCTTTAAATTCTGAATGTAAAACACATCCGGTGCATTTTCCATGTCGAACCTGAACCTATCCATGAAGTCGGACACCATACTAACCCAGTTTGACCAATTCTTTGGGTCTTGGCTAATGTACCAAGACAGAGCATCTCTTTTCAGGCTCCTCATGAAAAGCTTTATGTCGATCTTCTCATCTTTTCCTACTCCGACCAACTTGTCGTAGTATGTCCTTAAGTGAACCCTGGGATGCCCTGTACCATCGAACATTTCGAACTTGGGAGGTTTGTACCCCTCGGGAAGTTTGACATCGGGTTGTATGCATAGATCTTCATAGTTTAGCCCCTCAATTCTTTTACTACCTTCAACGCCTTGGATCCTGGTGGTCAGCTTCTTAAGTTCTTCCGCCAAATTTCTGATAAGCAAATCCTTATCATCGGACTTGGGTGTGCTTGAGAGGGTTGCGTAGGATGCGACATAGTTTCCACATAGATGGGGGTGTTGTGTTGGTTGTGGTAGTGATCATTTTTGGAGTTCAATGGATCTAGGATGAGCATCGGAGTGTTGTTGGGAGTGTGGAAAGTATTGCAATGGTTGTGAGGAGCGGGTTGCTTTGGGACGTTTTATGGAGGTACGGGATTCTGAGTAACTTCTTGGGCAGCAAGGGAAAATGACAAACTTTCCATATTTCGAACTTGATCAAGCTCTTCTTGGAATTTCAGTTACTTTTGTTCTATTTGAGAAGCATTCTCCTTGGGGAGCGTTGCACTACGAGTGATCTCTACCCGTTCAGCTGAGTTGCTTCAATCTTCCATTCTTCTTTTGCCTTTGTGCTTGGTAGGACTGGGAGGAGGAGTAGGTGGAGGGCCCCTAGATCTGGTAAAATATGCTGATGTTTCCAGAGTTCACGAACTAACCTTTAGGGAGGGGAATAAATAAAAGGAAAAACAAAAAAGTAGCAAGTTAGTAAGGATTATAAGAAAAGATGTTGCAATATTTAAACACGTAGTGTAGGAAATATAAAGCGTGTCTTAATTTTGGGGACCTCGTTGTGCCCGAGGTAGGCCTAGCGACAAGTAAATTCAGAGAACTTAGAATGCTATATGCCTTATTTTATTGATAAGAAAATAAGACGACAAGTAAATTGCGCAGTTGGTTCTATTTTACCTGTGCTTCAGCCTTTTCATCAATGATCCTGTGACCTCGAACAAACCCGGGCTGACCCAAATTATTGTGATTGTCTTCTAGCCAACCTAAATAGTGTGGGGTACAACCAGCATGGTAGCAATCTGGTTCGATAGTATCCCTTCCCATAACGATTTTGCAATGCCACATATGTTGGGCTTGGAACTTGTAAGGGCTATCGTCATCCTGGAAGTCGGCTCGGAAGTGACTCATCTTGTTGACCCTTGGTATAACCTACTTCCTACCTGCCTGTCTCATGACTCGAAGAGGGACATAAGGATAAGTTCCTCTCAAACCGATGAGTATAAGAAATGGCGCATCATTAGATCGAATGATGAATTCTTCAGTAGGGAACCACTCGAACATCCATTGCACTCGGTCCTCAGTAAGATTGTCAAAGAGTTAGACCCATTCTCTAGCATTTTCTGGTTGAGAGAACATGTTGGGCATGTAATTCATTCTTTTTGGGTGATGAAAGGCGATATAATCGTCCCAGTCTCTACGATGGATTTCTTGCCGGTACTCACCCTTTTTGAGGTGTTCCATGAGCCATAATTGGAGTAGCAGATTACAACCCTCGAAATGTTTGGATCCCTATTGACATCTTTCTAGGGCTCGGTATATTTCTGCAACTATCATTGGGCACAAGACTGAATGTCTGTTCGTTAATTCCTTCTATTAAGGTTTTGGCGATCATAGTTAGCCTGGTATGGATACTTGTTTTCTTCATTGGGAACACTATCATCCCCAAGAAATAGAACGTGAAGATGAAGACACTTCGATGGATATGCCTCAATGAGGTAAGGGCGAACTCGTCAGGATAAGTACGGTAAGATTTGCTATGACCGTACCTTTTATACAAATAGTCAAAGGGAATGTATGAATCCTTCAAACATGTCAAGTCGGGATTCTTCTTTAGACCCATCATTTTGAGAAAACCCTTACCCTTGCGATTTTTCGGCATTAGCAAACTCAGAGTTTCCCATGGTATCCCGGATAGTCTTCCTATTTCCTCAAGCAAAGGCATCATCTTAATGTCACCAAAGCGAAATACCGACCTATCGCAATCCCAAAACAGAGTAGCAGCTTCAATAATTTTGTTGTTGGGTTGAATTTCTAGGAGGGAAGGAAGGTTTCCTAGATGCTTCCTGACAAGATCTTGATCACTGTAATGAAGATCTCCCCACCAACTCAGCAATTTGGGGTGGATGTTGGTGACCATGCCGAATCTGGGGGACTTCATGCCTCATTTTCTGCAAGACAAAAAGGTTAGGACCTTACCCCCGCCAGGCTCGACTATTTAAATATCAATAATTGGCATAACAAGTATTTAGTTCTCCAAATAAATGCACAGAACGCGATAAGGTCCGTTTGAGTTTCAGGGAAACCCAGTGGACTTGGACAAGGCTATCTTAAAGAGTCATTATGTGGACAACATAACTAACTAGGCTAGGTTTGACCATGATGCATGCATAATTTAAAGAGAAATGGTTTCTATAGGGTATTAGACTGGTACCCTTCAGCGAACAACTCAAGAGGGAAAGGCGCGGAACCGTCGACTACACCGTTGATCGACTGGTTTTACCACAAATACGCCTTTGCCAAATTTAGGGGGTAATGATATCGGAAGGGCGCAACCACTTATTATAAGCGTTGCTATGGTATTTTATTTGGAACGAGTGGAATATGATGTTGAAAAATGCAGTTAAAGTTGTCACGTAATTTCACGTTCATAAAGTAATAATTACAACAGTTTCTCATAATTTACAACATCATCGAAGGAAAGCAATAAAGGAAGGCATTAAGAGAAATAAGGAAAAGAAACAAAGAGCCAAGTTAGTTTAGTAGTAGAAGAAAGAATAAATATTTAAAAACAAGCAAAGACATATAAAGAAGCTTAAAGTCACAAATAGCATGAAATGGTAAAAGCCTTAAAGAAGTCCCCAGTAGAGTCGCCATGCTGTCGATACCCCCTTTTTCTCGCGAAATCGGGTTTATGACATTTGGGCGGACAACTATTTTCCTTTTGGGAATTGGGTTTGTAATTTGAAGAGTCGCCACCTAATAATTAAGTGCATTAGGACACTTAAAGGAAATTTAACTTAAGAAAGGACCAGAGATGGGTAAGGGCTTGAAATTATCTCGAGGGGAAAGTGTTAGGCACCCCTCAAGATCCACTAGTGTGGTTCCCGACCATGCTACAATTGTGACTTTTAATACAAATGACAAATACAAGCAGGCATTATAAATACTAAGTACTTTCACATAATGGTTGCAAATAAAAGAAGTACATGAGTTTTAAAAAATGCTAAAATTTAGAAGTAGTTTTGCAATAAAAGAAAGGATACACAAGTAAAGGGAGGGGGGAGGGGTCAAATAAGTAATTAAAAAAAGAAGTGAAAAGAAGCAGAAGTTTGAAAAAAAAACAATATTGAAAATCGGGCAATTTAAAGAGAGATTTTGCATAATAGGAATGAAAGAGTTGAAGAAACTAAAAAAAATTATGGAAAAAGGGGAAGTGAACAAGTAAAGAGGAAGGGGGGGGGAGGGTCCTAGGTTTATAAATAACATGGATCACCCCACATAACACCCGGTAACCATTTATACACGTGGTGTTATCGCGTGGTCATCATATCCATGTCTACCCTTACCCACCCTATTAAGGTATTAAAGACGGAATAATGTCGTTACTTATTGCATGCTAGTACCCATCCCAATCCTATCAGTCCCGGAGGCATTTGAGAGTACTAATCCTAAAGGGATGGGAGGTTTGGCTTTTCAGAGTTGTAAAAAGGACAAAATTCTAATGCGACAAACAAAACACATGAAGTAGTTAAGGGGAAAACACATAGCAGTTTAAAGGCTCAAACATGCTTCCTCATTTAAAGTAGAAAATTGTTTAGCATGACTTACATATACTAGTTATGGTCTGAATTAAACTTAAACGTTAAGGCGTGGTTGATTTATCACATATTTATCAGATGAGAAGTCCGAATTAGGCCTACCCCTGATTGTAATTATCAAAGACTGTTGCAGTTAATTAATCACCTAATGGATTGCCTAGGTGAGACCTATAGGCATAATATCTAATAATGTGAAATGTACTGACTTTTAAGGAAGGCTTGCTGATTATAGGAAAAACATAAGTTCTGCAGATTTTAAGCGACATTACTACTTATTTTAGACTTATAGATGAAAGAGACGAATCAAATTCAATTGGTTACTCCTATGGGCATGATTTCTAAGTGTTGTTTTAAAATGATTATCAGGATGCAGGAATCCTATAGGCATGGTATCTAGGATGCAACTTGTTATTAATTTAACCTATAGACTATTTTCCTAATGATGTGTGTATATGCAGAAGTGCAGAAAACCTATAATCATGATTTCTATATGCAGAAGTGCAGAAACTTATAGACATGATTTCTAATGAAATGCATAACTTATAGGAAGGATTTTTATGTGCAGTACTGAAACAACTTATAGGTAGGATTTCTATATGCAGATGCATAAACTTATAGGCAGGATTTCTATATGCAGATGCATAAACTTATAGACAGGTTTTCTATATGCAGTAATGAAACAACTTATAGGCAGGATTTCTATATGCAGGTGCATAGGCGAAAAACAGGCTGTGATTGCAGAAATAAATACTTAAAGCATGATGTCTACCCCCATGCATAACATGAGTGACCCTCCCCTTTTCACTATATATCCCATAAGTCATTACAAATTATTACAATACGAATGAATCAAGAAAAGTAAAATTACATTAGAAATTAAACTACTACCAAGGAGCCTAATTCAGACTCAACGTCTAAAATATGAAATAAACCAACTTCCAGAGATCAGATTTCAAAAGCCTTTCTCTTATTTGGGATGTGTAAAAGTTCCCAAGACCCTCAAGCGGACTCCAGGCAGTGCTTACACCCCAAATACATTGCAGAATTAGAGTATAGTGTAGGTGGAAGGGCCAGCCCTCAAATGTCAAAGCTTAGAGGGAATTCAAGGTCCCAAGGCAAGGCTCATAGGAAGGGGTAAAACTTAGAGCCTAATAGTAAGTGTAAGTGCATAGAGGGGAGTTAGGGAAAGCCATGGCAGGGTGGTGGGCATGCCCAGCAATTAAGAGTGTTGGCACTCCCCTGACCAACATGTTAGCCAAATCTTAGGAGTTAGGATCCATTGAGGATCATGTTCAGACCTAGGAAGTAATTTGGGTACTTCCAGACCATGAGCCTTAACTCAAACACATAGAAGGGAGTGGGGGTATGGGGAATTCATAACAAATAGCAAATGCAAAGGGAAAGTGGCATGTTTAATACAGAACAAAAACAACAAAGTAGACAAAAATGTAAAAATTGTAAAGTAAACACATAGGGAAGAAGGTAAAATCAAAATTGAGACATACCAGTTTCAGAGAAACAAATAAGTAAACAGTAGTCTTGAAAAGCCAAGTTGCAGGCAAGCAGTCCAAAAGATCTCAAAAGAGAATCCAATGTTGAAAGAGTATTGTAATTGAGTGTTTGTGTAAGAGCATGCAATTCAAAGTATGAATTGTTTTGTAAGTGTTGAACTGAGGGTCAAGGTTGTCTTCGTGTAGAAGGGTAGAAGGGTCGTGCCCCTTTTACAGTGAAGAAAACAAGTAAGAAAAAGTAAGGCAATAGTGTGCAATCAATCACATAAAGTCTCCCTTTAGTCAAGGAATTCTGATTTCAAACGGGTGGGAGACAAATAAGGAAAGAAATTTGATTGAAATATTTTACAAAGTAACACAAAAAGGGTAAATACATGAGATTTTATTTAAGGAAAAGTCCAGTGGTACACGGTTTGTGAAAAATAAGGAAAGGGAATCAATCAAACAGCTAGTGAAATCAAAATCACAGGCTTTGTTCGAATGAACCAATCAGGAAAAGGTAAAGAAGGTTCAATTAAAGGAAAATTAGTACCAATTAGTCGAGCCTTATTAAGAGGAATTGAGAGACAATTAGTAATTGGCAAAAACCTTTTTTTAAAAGCAGAATTTCTCATATATAAAGCAGACAAATCAAACAAAAGGGGTCGTCATGTTTCTTAGAAAAATAGTCTAACATTGAAAGGTTCAGAATCATAAGCAAAGGGATAAAAGTTCTGTTTGCAGACTCACAATGAGTCTGAGAGTCCAGGGTCCCAAAGTGGAACCCTAACTCGAACACAAAATCAAAATCGCCAAAGGAAACTCTAAATACTGGGATTTCAAATTGAATTAGACATAGATATGAGAAGGCGAGCTGTTAAAACATATTCAGAGGTCTCTTTCAGAGACTTATGAGAAACAAATAAACATGATACAAAGAAAGAAAGCTGATTCAAGATCATGAAGAATATATTTGAGAAAACTCGGAACTTAAACAAGTTCAAAAGAAAGAGGTGATACAAACTAAAACTAAAGTAGATGAAACATGTTTAGCAAGAACACGAATAGATTTCAGTAAAACAAAATCAAGAAACTCAACGGTAAACACATATAGTAATAGAGTAAAGCAAACATAACAGGGATTAACATGTGAGCACATGAGTAACATGTATAGTGGAAAAAGAAAAGTAGAAAGACAGTACATGCATAGTAACAAGAAATCACACAAGCATGATAGATACAAACACACATAAAGAAAAGAAGAAGAATAGTCAGAAAGATTTTTTTGAAAAATCCTTTCGGAAACCTTAAATCGAAGACAAACAATTTTGAAAAGAAACTTAGGGGAAAACACTTTAAATGTCAAGTAAAGCGTAGATACAGCATAGATATAAGCAAACAACAGAGAAAGAACCTCGAATAGCTTAGGGTTTCGGAGAAACCCTAGAAAGGAGAAAGGCTTGGAAAAGTCAGATCCTGGGTCGAAGAGGTCACGAATCGGGCTTCTCGTGCTTGAATATGCCGGAGCATGGCCGGAGAAGCCATGGAACCAAAGATCTGAAGGAGAACCATCGAAGTCGAACTTCAAAACATTGGACTCCCAAGGTCTAATGGTGGAGAGGGGTGAGTACAGCCCATCCATGGCCTGAGAAGCCATGGATTCCGGTAAAAGTACGGTGGAAAAGGGTCAGAGACGATTAGGGTTCAAAGAACCTTCGAGAGAGTTTTTAGAGTGGAGAGCATTCAAGGGAGGCTGAGATATGGAAAACGAGGGATTAGGGTAGGTCGTTTGGGTTTAATTATGGAAGGGGAGATCGTGACCATCGATTAGATTGATCAACGGTCTGGATTAAATGAGGCTTGGGTCGGGTAGTTAAATGGGTTAAGGGTATGGAATTGGGCTGGCCCGGTTGTGATTAAAATTGGGTCAATTAGGGGTTAAAATTGAAATGTAAAAGAGGTTGTAATTGAAATAAAATGAGGCTAAATGTTAAATATCCAGTTTTCCCTTTTATTTTATAAAAAAGAGTAAAACTGACTTTAAAAGCAAATTAAAAGTAATGAACTAATTAATTATATATAATTATTAATTAAAATATTGAAACGAATTTTACAGTTATAGAAATACTATTAATCTTAAAATAGGCTAAAATTGCAATTGTATGTAATTTAGCTTTAAAAATACCAGATAAATTTGTTAAAATATACAAAATTCACCTTAACTATATTTTGGTATAAATAAGAGAATAAAATAAATTATTCGCTAAAATTGATAGTTTTGGGAATAATTATTGATTTTTATATTGCTCAAAATGGACAATAAATTGGTTTTAAAAATATTTAAAAATTAGAAAAAATACCAAAATCCTTGGACATGCTTATATATGCATATACATGTTATTTTGAAAGCATTTTGTGTATAAAATACATAGGCAAAAATTGGGTATCAACAGATACGGTAGCGCTCTTCCAGAAATCCCAGTGCATCATTTGATGCTAGACAACTGAATGTTGGAGGCTTGTACTTCTCGAACCTCTCAAGCCTCCGCTGCTCATCCTCTTAAGTCGCTGCCATGTCCTTGGGATGAACTGGGGTAACAGGCGGTACCGATATAACCTCGTGGGTCTAATAAACCTGGACCCACTACTTTGAGGTATGGGCGGTGGGAGTCTATGATCCTCCCCTGACGTGGGATGTGGCTGCAGTAAGGGGAATCAACCCTGCCTGAGCTAGAGTGGTGTACATGCTCATGAACCGTGCAAGGGTCTCCTAAAGAGCTGGAGTAGGCGTATCAGGTGCTTGGGCTCCGGCTAGAGCTACTGGTGGCTCATTTGTGGTAGCTCGCGCGGGTGCTCTGACTGCATCACTATTGCTTCCTCGGCATCTACCCTGGCCCCGATCTCTGACGGCTCTAGCGGGGGCGCGGGTGCCTAGTCATCTCCGGTAGAACGTGTCCTTACCATCTGTGATAGAAAAGAAGATATATGTTTAGAATTTTGATATCAAAATCTCGCACGACAAGGAAATCAAATAAAGTGGAATTTTCCTAATAGTTACATAGCATCTCGTAGATAAGTACAAACATCTCTGTACCAATCCGCAAGACTCTAATAAATCGGCTTGTGATTCATGACTCCTATGAACCTAGAGCTCTGATACCAACTTTTCACGACCCATGTTCTCCCTCCATGAACTGTCGTGATGACACCTAGTTACTTCGACTAGTTAAGCCTAACAAATTGCGGAAAAAGGAAATGAAATACAAAAGTAGCATGTTAAGCTCGTAGAACTTAATAAAAGAGTTTAAAATGCTGCTCGACATTTACAATACACACTCTCAAAATTGAATCAAAACTCCCTAAACCCGAAATATCATGAAAATCACAAGCTATAGAAAACTACATAGTGTGCTAACTCTAAAATGTCTAACAAAAGTGAATAGATGAAGTCTAAAGCTAAATGGGACAATAAAAAGGGACTTCTAGGTCTGCGGATGCGGCAGATATACCTCGAAGTCTCTGATATCGCCCGCCTCACTGATAGAACGACTGAGCAGAGGTACCTAGATCTGCACATGAAAATCATGTGCAGGAAAGAGCATGAGTACACCATATCAATAACCAGTAAGTGTCAAGCCTAACCTCGGTCGGGTAGTAACGAGAAAGGTAAGGGACCTATTGGTGTTATATATATATATATATATATATATATATATATATATATATATATATAAAATATAAAGTAGTACGAAATGTGACAGTATGATTAAGATATTAACAGTTGATAAAGTTTAATGTCACGAAAAGAAACAACTCAGAACATAGAGATAGCAACGGTGGAGCTTCCAGGATACGGTCCCGTAGTCCCAAACGTAAAAAGAGGATCTCTCGAGATATCGTCCCATAGTCCAAATCATAAATATGGGGGGTATCTCCCGAAATACCAATCTGTTTTCCCAATGTAAATACCTAGTACAGGGGGAAACTCCCGGTATTTCTTCCCGTAGTCCCAAATATAAATGTGCAGGGGGATCTCCCGGAATACCGATCCATAGTCCCAAAGTAAACATGCAAGAGGATCTCCCGGTCTATCGTCCCATAGACTTAAAGTAAAAACACAACAGTGCTAAGAAAGAATCTACATTTCTATCCAAATTCATACCAAGAAAGCAAATATTTCTATCCTAAACATGCTGCACATAATTCAAGTAAACAGTTTAAGCAGACAGAAAACAGTTTGAGTAAACAGTTTAAGCAGACAGAAAATAGTTTAAGTAAACAGTTTAAGCCACTTACGTCGAACCAACTCAATTCAATCCGATCTCACGATCGTGCCACGAGTATCCAACTCCGAGTGGCCCAAATCTAATCAAATCAATTATATAACGTAAATAAAACTACAAGGAACTAATTTTACTAATGAATTTAAAACTATAGAGAGAAATTAGAAAAAATCTCAACAATCCTCCTCGGGCCCACATCTCGGAATTGGGTAAAAATTACGTATTATGAACACCCGTTCACTCACGAGCGCACTAAAACTAAAACCATCAAAATCCGACGTCAAAATCCCACTCAAAACTCATATTTTCAATTGGTGGACTTTTCTCCAATTTTCAAACTTTTATCCCCAAATTCCTTAATTAGAAGAGGAAAACAACAATAAATTAGAGTATTATGGTCAAAATTGATTTAGAATTTGTTACCCAATGATTATCCTTCAAAACCACTCGACAAATCGTCTCCCACGAGCTCCAATTCAATTTTTGTTTTATGAAATCTCAAACCCTTGAATTTTCTTTATCTGCCCAGTGATTTTCACTTCTACAGTCATGGGGACGCACCTGCGTAAAAAGCATCGCAGGTGCAAAAATAACTTATCCGGTCTGGGGCCGCATCTGCGGTTCCGCATTTGCGGTTCCCCAGCAGCATCTGCGGTCCCTATAGCACAAGACCAAATCCCACTTCTGTGATACACTCAGACCCTTCAGCGGCACCGTACCTGTAGTCCAAAATCCAAAGGTGCGAAAACAACAGGTTCAACAACTTCAGATTTTTCCTAAGTCCAAATTCAAATCCGTTTAGCATCCGAAACTCACTCGAAGCCCCGGGACCTCACACAAACATACCAACCAGTCCTAAAACATCATACAGACTTAGTTGAACCCTCAATTCACATCAAACAACGCTAAAACCACAAATCACGCTCCAATCCAAGCCTAGAGAACTTGAAATTTCAAGAATCCTACATTCGATGCAGATATCAACCAAACCAAGTCCGATTGAACCCAAATTTTGCACACAAGTCATATTCAACATTATAGAACTACTCCAACTCTCGAAATCAGATTCCGACCCTGATATCAAAATTTCACTTCATCTGGAAACTTTAAAAATTCGACTTTCGGCATTTCAAGCCTAAATAAGCTACGGACCTCCAAAACACAATCCAAGCACACCCCTCAGCTCGAAATCACCCAAAGAAGCTAGCGGAATTGACGGAATTCCATTCCAAATTCCATTCTGAAGCCGTCTTTGCACTGTTCCGACTGCGGTCTGAATTCTAAAGCTTATGCTCTCATTTAGGGACTAAGTGTCCCCAAAACACTCCGAACTCAAAACAGATCTGTTCGACAACTCACAATAGTAGAAACAAATACGGTGGAAGCAGTTAATAGGGGATCGGAGCACTAATTCTCAAAACGACTGGCTCTCGTTACAATTTTTAAGGGAATTAATGATAATAATTAGTGTCCTAAAATAACTCTAGCATATCTTCCACTCCCCCAACGTATCACTCTCCGCATCCCACCCCCTCCCCCATGTGTCTTGCACTCACTCACGATTCTACCATTGACAACCATTAAAAAATTTTGAAGCTTTGAATTCGAACTCGGATTTTCAAAAAATATTATTTGTTTGAATTAGGTGTTGTTGCAAAGAATTGAGAATTCTCTCTACGTCTCTCTCGATATCTCAATCCCTAATTTTAGTTGTAAAGCAAAGAAAAAGAGAGCAACAATTCCACCATTGACAACCATTAAAAAGCTGCGAAGCTTTAAATTCGGATTTGGGTTTTTAAAAACCATTGTTTGTCTGGATTAGGTATTGTTGCAAACAATTGGGAATATAGTTTGGAGTTTATGTCTCAATTTTAAGGGTGTTTTGGTGAATATTAGACTTGATTTAGGCTGAATTTCAGATTGAAAGAAGAAGAAGAAGAAGAAGAAGACGAAGAAGAAGAAGAAGAAGAAGAAGAAGAAGAAGAAGACGACATGATATACATTATATTTACGAAATTATAGAAAAATTATATTATATTGTTTTTATATATATTTTTTATTTAACTATTGTATGAAAGTTGAACAATATTGTATACAAATTATATTTAAGTTGTATCATATTGTAGTTGTATATAACATAGTAGAAATAATGTATGAAAATTGTAAATCAGTTGTATAATTTATAATTAGTTGTATAAAATTTATTTTTACTATGGATAAATCATATGCAAAATATACAAAAGACATATTGTATAAAATTTATATTTAAGTTGTATGTTATTGTAATTGTATTTAACTAGGTAGAAATAATATCTGAAAGTTGTAGATAAATTGTAGATAAATTATATAATATATAATTAGTTGTATGAAATTTATTTTTACTATGTATAAATCAGATACAAAATATAAAAAAATATATTGTATAAATGTTATATAAAAATTGTATTTAAGTTATATGATATTGTAGTTGTACATCACCACACCTCCTATTAATCAAACCAAATAATATCTGTTGGGTCCCTACTTCACCTCCTTTTTTTTCTTAATTCCACATTTCACACATTTTCTTTGCTTTCCGTCAACTTGACTTTTACTGGTGTTGATTTGAGTTGTGTCTTTTAATAGCTACATTTGTTTTGGATAGAACTTTTGCTCTGAGTAAAGGGTAGTTCTTCAATATAAAACACGACTCAATGCAATATTCGGAAAATTTTAAATTTGAAAAAAGAGAAGCAATGAGATGAAAGAATTGCTACATAAATAGTGCAAAAAAGGAAAAAATATTCTTTCTGTGCGGAAACAACTTCTCAAGCAAAGCGCTCTCTATTCTTCAGTTTCCAAAATTTATAGTTTCATCATTTTGAGCACCATCTTATCCATCAAAAGGATGACCAGATTTAGACCTCGAACTTCAAAAGAACTCTTTCCTTTTTAGAAGTATTTCAAGATTGGCTCTTTCAGCAGTTGCTTTTACTGTAGTGCCCGTTAATTGGGCGATATCATTTATGGTTCATTGCTTACAAAAAGCAGAGTGATTAATTTATGGTTCTCGTCAACGCTTGCAGCTTGTGGCCTGATAAGATCAACATATAGTCCATTTCACAATAAATCACATAATAGGCAAAAGATTAAAAAAAATGCTGATAAAGAAACTCAAGAGAAAAAGTTCTAGCCAAATATTGATTTCAGTGTTTTGGGAATTATGGTTTGTGAATTGCTGTTTGTGAAAGGGGGGAAAATCTGGAGAGAAAGATGAAAGATGAGACAAAAAAAAGAAAAGTATCTAACTAAATTCGTTGATTGAAGGCATTAATAATAGATTTGGAGCCTTTTAAGGTGTAATAACTAAATCCAGAAGATGAAGGTAGTAGAAATAAGGATGATGAGGTGGATGTGCGGGCAAGTACGATGGATAAGATTAGGAATGATAATATTAGGGAGAAGGTGAGCGTGGCCCCCATCGATGACAAGATGCGGGAAGCAAGGCTCAGGTGGTTTGGACACATTCAGAGAAGAAGCCCAGATGCTCCAGTAAGGAGGTGCGAACGACTGGTTGTGGAGGGCTCGAGGAGAGGTAGAGGGCGACCCAAGAAGTATTGGGGGGAAGTGATTAGGCAGGATATGGCAATGCTTCAGATTTCCGAGGACATGACACTTGATAGGAACATGTGGAGGGCGAGTATTAGGGTTATAGGCTAGGACGTAGTTGAGTTTTGCCTTATGCCATAACTTTGGGAGACTAGTTTGGTAGGGATACTATTTTGCTTTGGCTATACATCATTCCTCTATTTTCATGTTGTTCCTATTTTTCATATATATGTATGTATATATATACTTTCATGCTATTTCAATGGTGTTACTAATATTGTCTTCGTTTGTCTTTTTGTCTTCTTGAGCCGAGGGTCTTCCGGAAATAGCCTCTCTACTCCTTCGGAGTAGGGTAAGGTCTGCGTACACACTATCCTCCCCAGACCCCACTAATGGAATTTCACTGGGTTGTTGTTATTGTTGTAAGGTGTAATATATATATTTTGTAAACAAAACTTGTGTAGGTCGGGTAAATAACAAAATATGAACGTTTATCATGATAAGGTTTCAAATAGTATATAAGAATGAAATAATTCCTAAAAAATTAATTAAAAAGAACAACTACCAAAACTTATCCAGACGGTTCATAGCAAACTAGATTGAAAAACTCTTACTACTCCACTGATGTCTACACGGACCAATAAATGGGTAATAACATTATGGGCTGAATGCCCACACTAGACCTCCAACTCGTCTAAATGAGCGAAAGTGGGATCATGGTGAAAGACCAATTTGTGGCCCTTACAAGGGCTGGTCTTTCAATACGCGATCAAGTCTCAGTGGACCTGAAAGTTGCTTGGGCCATCGCCATACCCCAAGCCCAATTGAATTTGCAGCACACTAAATTTGACTTTGCACACAATAAAATCTGGGCTATTGACTTGAGTTCAATAAGATAAACTTACATATATTACTGACATGTTACATGTAATTTGGTTATAAGTACTTTATTTTATGATTTGATGATCTAACAAACTTACTATCCAGAACCAGAAAAGGAACATGTTATACATTTACAAGACCTCAAGTTCACAAGATTCCGGGTTGTGATTCAGCGTGGAAGGAATAGCTGAGGGATCAGGTCCCTACCAGTTCCCGAGGAGACTGTACGAAGTCAACTCTGCAGCTGGAAAGTTGCTGTCTGCACATGCTATAGTGTAGGAACAGTGCTGCAGTCAACTTTTCAGGAAGACTTTTACCTACCTTGCTTGCATCATTACATGTGATGTGACACATGTATATGTGCATTCAAGGGAGTTAAAACAAAGTACGTGAACACTTAGAGATCTCATACAAGTTCATTCACGTGATAACTCAACTAGCAAGTTTCAAGTGCCTCAAGAACAAAGAACAAAGCAACTTTGGACCAGTTCCCACATCGAGTTGTTGTGTGTCTTTAGTTGAATTGTAACTTTATAATAGTTCTTCAAATTTTAATTCCTATCCAGCTTATTTAGAAGCATTTTATAGGAACATCTTTGTAAACCTTAAACGTGCGTGTTTAAGTCGTGGCTAGAGTTAGTCAAGTTTTAAAGTCTTTATAATAGAGTTATTGCAAAGTGGCTTGTAATAGGCGTATTACAAGTTAGTTAGGGATTAAGAGTTTAATTCCTAAGTTGCATAAGTTGTAATATGAAAGTTGCTCAGTTGTGAAGTTGAAATCCTACAAGGGTAGGTCGTGGTTTTCAATCCCGTTGAGCTGGGAATTTTCAATGTAAAATTCCTTCTGTTATTTAACATATGTTCTTTGTATGTGTAACTGTTGAACCTGATAGAGAACTTGGTTCTCTATAGAAGTTGGTGGACCCATATATTCTATCAATTGGTATCGGAGCGAGTTATTTCTATCATGTTAACACCTAGAAATGAACCTCATGGATGCTCCTCCAACCTTCGAAGAAGGCCAGTCCACGTACATACCGCCTACGTTCAACGTTCAATACTATGGGTGGTGGAAAACTAGGATGCATTACTTCATTATGGCTGAAGACTTCGAGTTATGGGAAGTAATATGTGATGGATATTTTGTCCCTACAAAGAATCCTTGTGATCCAGTTGTAGCCATTCTCAAGATGAGGAAAGAATTCGATGACACTAATTGAAAGGCCATAGAAAAGAATTTTCGAGCAAAGAAAATTCTTGTGTGTGTTATTGGCCTTGATGAATATAACAGGATATTAGCTTGTCAATCAGCAAAAGAGATCTAGGAGGATCTTCAGAACACTCACGAGGGAACAACTCAGGTGAAGCAATCCAAGATTGATATGCTCATGACAGAATATGAACTCTTCATAATGAAATATGATTAATCCATCGAAGATATGCATACTTGATTCACCTCCATCATCAATGGGCTTCACTCTCTTGGTGAAAGTATTATAAGAAACAAGCTTGTCAGAAAAATCTTTAGTGTTTTGCCCAGTTCTTGGGAAAGCAAAGTTAACGCCATTACAGAGGCTAAGGACTTGCATACACTAACCATGGATGAACTTGTTGGAAACTTGAAAACCTATGAAATGAAGAAAAATAAGGACAATGAAAGAAGAGAGCCCAAGAGAGAGAAAAACCTGGTTCTCTAGACGGACAACAATGAATCAGGTGGTGAAGACGGAGATATGACTTACTTGAAAAAAAGGTTCCAGAAGATGGTTCGCTAGAATAGAGGCATTCCAAAAAGGGGAAGCTCTAGCAAGCCTAAAAATTATGACCCCTGTTATAAATGTGGCAAGTTAGGACACTTCATCAAGGATTTCCCCTCCTAAAACAAGATCAGTATAATAACAATATTGACAAAGCAGCAAAAAGGAACTAGGTTTCTCATAAATGCTTCAAGAGGAAGAATGATGCTTACAACGTTGTAAAGCAAGCTCTTGCTGCATGGGGAGACTCCTGCAGCGAATGTGAAGAAGAAGACGACTATGGCAGCAATTAAATGATGGCAGTGATAATGAAACAACTGAGTATGATTTAATCTTTGCTCTAATGGCTCAATCTGATGACGATGAAGATGACGATAGCGATGAGGTAAACTTTATGCATGTTCAGAGAATTATGAAATCTTACTCTCCTAAAAAGCTCATGTCATTAGCAAATGTGCTAATTGATGCTTACCATAGTTTTATCAATCATAAAAATGCTTTAACTATGGAACTATGGGAAGCTTAAAGCAGAGATGACTCAGTAGTCATTGTAGTTGATTTGAAAGAAACAATAGAGAACTTGAAAATAGAAAAGAATGCTTTAGAAGAGAAAATTGCTAGTATAAAACATGAACAAGATGAGTTAATTGTGGTTGTGGTGGACTTAAAAGAAACCATTGAGTGTGCAAGTAAATAAAAGGAAACCTTGACTGAGAGAATTGCTATCATTGAACAAGAAAAAGATGACCTAGTTTTGAAACCCAATTTTTCCCTTATATATTTTAAAATATGCATGCATACTTTCAAAATATTGCCCATACATGCATAGATATTTCTACGATTTTTCTATAATTCTTAAGGGCCTTAAATCAATTTATTTCTATATTTTTTATTATATAAATATCCAAAAACCATTCCTCATATTACTTTATAATGATTTAATAATCTAAATTCATTATTTAGGCTCATATAAGTGTTCAAATATTTTAATTGTATTTTTTACAGCTATATTTGCATTTTAAAGACTTTAATTGCATATTTTGCAATAATAGCCTATACATATGCATAACTCCATTATCTATACAGAAAATAATTTTTTTATATTTTTATAATATTAAGTAATTATTTTAAATCACCTTCATGTATGAAAATTATTTTTAACATTTAATTAGCTATTTTTAAAATTATTTTATTTAGTAAACTAGGTATTTAACAAATAGCCCTTAATTATACCCAAAATTGGACCTTCCCTAGCAAAATTTAATTAAACCTAAGCCCAAACAACCCAAGCCCAAAACCTAAAGACCTCTACCCGGCCCAAAACCCTTCTAGTCCTTGCCGTTGATCTCTGAGATCAACGACCCCCATTCACTCTTTCCTTTTTTATTCTAAACGGCCCCTAACCCTAGACATTTGTTACAACCCGCTGCCCTTGAATCCCTCATCTCCTCTCTTCTCTCTGAGACTAACCCTAACCCTAGCGTCGTCACCTAAATCTACCCTAAATCCCTTTGATTCTTACCTATTCCATGAGATTCGCTGGTGATTTGAGGCCCATACCGGCCTCTTACCTCTTCTGGTTGTTCGCTTTTATTGTTTCATGAAGGGATCTCGAAGAGATCCAACCCAGATTTTGGTCAAAAATCGTTTAAGGGTCTACCTACGGTCATCTCCATTTGTAAGTACTATTATCTTATGTTTATGGCTCGAATCTTTGGTTCAAAAACAGATTTTCTTTTATCTCTGTCACTTTCTCAAAACCCTCATCTCTTACACTTTGAATCTATTCAGATCTAAAATATTTTCAAGTTTATACGATAATTTTCTTTAAATTTTTTCTGCTCTCTTTATTATCCACTGAGTTTAATCTTCCTCCAAATTAGGGTTTTGATTCATTGTTATTTGCTGTAGATCTGAAGTGGTTTTGAGTTTCTATATTATTTTTTCTTTAAAGGTTGTCTGCTTTCGTTACTATTAATTATCATAATGTTCCTAATAACTAGGGTTTTCACCTCGTCTGTTTCGACAAAAAAACTTTCTAAAATTTCCTGTGTTTAATTAATCTTTCTTTCATAATTGTGTTCCAGTATTATTTGTTTGATATTGTTTCATTGCTCGCGTCAATATTTGTCCATTATTTTGAATAATTGAATGGTTAACCCAATTGTCTAGGGTTTCGTTTTGCTGAGATGATTATTCACTATAATTTTATCCACTTTCCTTATTTTGATACCCCTAATTGGTGTTACTTGTCTTGGTGTTCCTATTACGCTTAAGTTAGGGGCTGGTTGTCTCACAAACCCCATATTGGGCTCTAATTTAGTTGGGTTACCTTATTTATGCGATTGATTGCCTGTTACTTATCGGGTTTTCGGTGTTCTGACCCTAATTGGTTATCAGACTCACCATTTAACTTGTTTAAACCTCAATTCGAGTTATGTTTGGATACAATCCCATGATGTTTTGCTTATTGATTGGCTCTGTCATGCCTAATTGATTGCCTGATTATTTTCTTGCCTTATTTGCAAGCCTTTGAACTCTTTTACCTTATTGACCATACTCTACTAAATGCTATATAAGCTTAAACTCTTTTTTTAACACACACACAAAAACATAGGAAAAAATACCTAAAAGTTCATGCTCTCCATTATAATCGTCTACTATTTGTTTGTTGCATTGTCTAGCCGGTTGAAAGCCAAGGATAGATCCTGGGATCCCATTTGCTTCGCTCCTCTATTACCAAATTCTTAATTAGTATGCCTCCACTTTGCTATCATTCAAACCTCTGTATGATTTAACTTGTGTACTCCATGTTCTCAGTATATCTACTTTCATGTTATTAAATCAGTATGTTCCTTGTTATCAGCCTGCCTGTATAACTAAACCTATATGTTTCTCTAATCAACATGTTTATTTTCATTTAATTAAACTCTGTGTTTCCTTTGTTAGCATGTCTACTTTTATTAAAACCATGAGTTTTTTGTTTATTGCTCCTAATCAACATGTTTACTGCTATTCAATTAAAACTATGTGTTTCCTTGAAGCCAGTATGTCTACTTCTGTTTAATTAAACCTACGTGTGACCTGCTTTCAGCATGTTTATTTCTGTTTTAACTAAATATATGTGCTTCTATTTTCAGCATGTCTATATTAGACCTATGTCTATTTACTTCTCCACTAGCATGTTCTTTGTATCTTGTTTTAAGTGTTCACCTCTCACAGACTTCTGACTAACATTGCTCCCACTCCCTGTTATCCCATTGTATATGGCTGTTGTTGACCACCAATTTTGGCCCTCCTTTTTCATAAGCAATTTCTCTATATTTACTAATTCTTAATAATTTACTAAATATATTTTACATGTTTTTATCCAAAATATTTGTTATATTTTTTCTAGCCACAAGATTTTTAAAGTAAAATATAATTATTATCCTTAATATAATTTAGTATATTTATTTATTGTAATTATATCGTTATTATTATTTTAGTTACTCAGTCACTATCATATTATTATTTAATGCTAATGCATCGTAATAATTAATACAAACATTATTTGCCAAACTATATTTTATTTCTCTACTTCTTATTCTATATATAAATGCATACATACTAGATATTAATTTTTATAATAATATACTATAATATATTTTATTATAAATTATTAAAATTATAGAAGCATAGTAATATTTAAAGTGAAAAAATACTTTTAAATTTAGATCATCTTAGTAAAGTTTAATGTTATTTAAAATGGGGCCAACTTTATAACACATTTTCAAAATTTTAGACCCCATAAATCAACCAAAATAACCCATGCCTGGCAGCCCATCTGCCTAACTCTTTCATCTACATGGACTCCACATAAGCGCAACATAAGCCTCCACATCAGTTGTCACGACCTAAACTCCACTAAGGGTCGTGGTGACGTCGGACACCTCTGTCAAGCAAGCCAACCAAATTACTTGTTGAAATTCTCATTTTAACAATCTTGAAAATTAAGCTTTTCCTTCAATTTTTATAAATAAAAAGAAAGATAACTGCTTCAATTCGAATTAAATAATAATCAATTAATAAAAAATATTTCAAAATCATCCCAGAATCCGGTGTCACAAGTGCATAAGCATTTACTAAGACAGAAATAAAATGCGACATCCGTCCGGAATACAGTGGACAGAAAGTAAATATATTATGCTGGAAAGGGATTATACTAGCTGCGGGCTGCCTTGAACAATGCAACTCACCTAGTTCCAGAATCATCCGCGCTGCTACGCCTAATAGGCCACTAACAACACATGAACATGTGCAACAAAAATACACAGAAGTGTAGTATGAGTACGAAAATAACGTGTACTCAATTAGTATCCCATCTAATCTCGAAGAAGTAGAGGCGAGATAGTCGACTTTGACACTTACTAGTGGTTCAATAATGATGTCAATAATACATTAAATCATGAATTTCTATAAACATGATTTTTAATCCAATAGAAAGAAACGAGTAAATAATTAATTCTTTTATAGAAAATTTCCAAAATATTCTTTTCATTATTTATCCAAATATTTTCAAGCCATGAAGAGGCAATAACAACTTTAGTAAGTTCAAGAAAAAAATACCAGCATGCACAAATAATCACCGTGGGACGTACGACCCGCTCCAATATAAAATTAAATTGTGCACTGCCGAGGGTTGAACAATTTGAACCATAGATGCATCTATTACCCCGCTCGCGAACTATCCATGCGACGCGGTCAACATAAAATAAACAATCACCCTGCTTGCGAATCATTCATGCGACGTATGTACACATAAAAATACATGCTCAAATAGCCAATTAAGAATTTATCGGGGAATAACTATTCAAATAAAAATCACTTTCTCTTTTAACAATTTAAGAAAAGAAGTCAAATATTTTTGAGAATGGATTTATAAATTCGATGTGGTTTAAGCAATTCAAGCTATCAATAAGATTATAAATATTTCAAGCATAGAATGCTTTTGGGTCCTAGACTACCCGGACTTAAACATAATAGTAGCTAAGCACGGACTCTCATCACCTCGTGCGTGCGTAGCCCCCACAAGTAGGAGCACATAACTAATTAATTCACCTACGGAGACATTTTCCTCTTACAAGGTTAGAAAGGAGACTCACCTCGCTCCGAAAATCCATAACCGGCATTCCGCGCCCTTCCGAAGACTTGAATCGATGCACAACACTCTAAAACTAGCCAATAATTATGTAAATCCATTAATATATGCTAAGGTACTCATTATAATCCAATTTATAATAATTCCTAACCCCGATCGAAAAGTTGATAAAAATGCCCTCGGGCCCACGTACCCAGAATCCGAAATTTTTCGAAGATAAAGATTACCCATGGCCTCACGAACTCAAAGATATGATTTTCTCTAAATTCCATACCCAAAATCATGATCAAAATCCAAGAATACTAGTTTTCTAGGTTTTCACTCAAGCCTCAAGTTTTCTACAATCTTCCAAGTCTAAATCCATATATAAACCTTGCATATACTCAAAACTAGTAGAAATCACTTACCCCATGCTTGGTATTGAAAATGACACTCCAAAGATGCTCCCAATCGGCTCCAATGGAAGAAAATGGGGTTGAAATGAACCCAACCTCTGATTTTTAAAAGACCTCACTGCCTCAGCTGTTTCCGCACCTGCGGTCCCTTGACCGATTATGTGGTTCTGCACGTGCGGTTGAAAATACCGCTTCTGCTGTCCTCCCTAGGCCGCCCTTATTCGCTTATGCTCCATGCCTACCGCAGGTGCGGTCCTGCATTTGCGGCACCCTTACCGCATCTGCAGTCCCAACTCCCTTCACCAAATCCCGCATCTGCGACTTTTTGGCCGCTTCTGCAGCTCCGCACCAGCGGCCCAATTCTCACACGTGCGGTTATGACAGCAACCAACACTTCAGCCTTCTTCCAAAGTCCAAATTCGATCTGTTAATCATCCAGAATCCACCTGAAGCCCCCCGAGACCCAAACCAATCATACCAACCAGTCCCATAACACATTACGGACTTGCTCGAGGCCTAAAATCACATCAAACAACGCTAAAATCATGAATCAACCTCCAATTCAAGCTGTATGAACTTTGGAACTTCAAACTTCTACTTTCGATGCCAAAAACTATCAAATAATATCCGATTGACCTCCAATTTTGCACACAAGTCATATTTGACATTACAGACCTACTCCAACTTTCGGAATCGGATTCCGACCCCGATATCAAAAACTCCACTTCCGTTCAAACTTCTCAAAACCTTCAATCTTCTAACTTTAGCCAAATGACTCTAACATGACCTACCGGCCTCCGAATTCACTTCTGATCGTGCTCCCAACTCCAGAATCACCATACGGAGCTACTCCGAATCTCGAAATCCCAAACGGACATCGATAACATAGAAATACACTTCAAGCCGAACTTATGAATTTTCTTCTAAAATGCTAACTTCCACAATAGCGCCAAAATGCTCCCGGGTCATCCAACACCCGATCCGGGCATACTCCCACGTCCAAAATCATCATACTAACCTGCTGGAACCTTCAGATCCCAATCCCGAGGTCGTTTACTCAAAATCCAATCTTAGTCAATTCCTTCAACTTTAAGCTTCCGAAATGAGAGTTCTCTTTTCCAAATCAACTCCGAACTTGGAATTCAATTTTGACTACGCGTACAAGTCATAATACCTAAAATGAGGCTGCTCATGGCCTCAGACTGCTGAACTATGTGCTAGAGCTCAAAACGACCGGTCGGGTCATTACATTCTCTCCCACTTAAACATACATTCGTTCTCGAACGTGCTGAGAACTACATTGAAGTAGTCGGAAATGCACTAAGGAAAAGAAGTAAAATCTTTATGAGAATGGATTTATAAATTCGATGTAGTTTAAGCAATTCGAGCTATCAATAAGATTACAAATATTCCAAGTATAGCATATTTTTGGGTCCTAGACTACCCGGAATTAAACATAATAGTAGCTACGCACGGACTCTCGTCACCTCATGCGTGCGTAGCCCCCACAAGTATGAGCACATAACCAATTAATTCACCTATTGGGACATTTCCCTCTTACACGGTTAGAAAGGAGACTCACCTCGCTCCGAAGATTCATAACCGGTATTCCATGCCCTTCCGAATATTTGAATCGATGCACAACGCTCCAAAACTAGCTAATAATTATGTAAACCCATTAATATATGCTAAGGTACTCATTATAATCTAATTTATAACATTTCCTAACCCTGATAAAAAAGTTGACAAAAATGCCCTCGGGTCTACGTACCCGGAATCCGAAATTTTTCGAAGATAAAGATTACCCATGGCCTCATGAACTCAAAAATATGATTTTCTCTAAATTCCATACCCAAAATCGTGGTCAAAATCCATGAATACTAGCTTTCTAGGTTTTCCCTCAAGCCTTAAGTTTTATACAATTTTCCAAGTCTAAATCCATATATAAACCTTGTATATACTCAAAACTAATAGAAATCACTTACCTCATGCTTGGTGATGAAAATGGCACACCAGAGCTGCTCCCAATCGGCTCCAATAGAAGACAATGGGGTTGAAATGAACCCAACCCCAGATTTTTAAAAGACCTCACTGCTTCAACTGTTTCCGAACCTGCGGTTCCTTGACCGGTTATGTGGTTCCGCAGGTGCGGTTGAAAAAACCGCTTCTTATGTCCTCCCTAGGCCGCCCTTTTTCGCTTCTGTGCCACGCCTACTGCAGGTGAAGTCTCGTATCTGTGACACTCTTACCTCATCTGCGGTCCCAGCTGCCTTCACCAAATACCGCATCTGCGACTTTGTGGCCACTTCTGCGGCTCCGCACCTGCGACCTAGTTCTCGCAGGTGCGGTTATGACAACAACCAGCACTTCAGCCTTATTCCAAACTCCAAATTCGATTCGTTAATCATCCAAAATCCACCCGAGGCCCCCGGGACACGAACCAATCATAGCATCCAGTCCTATAATACATTACGGATTTGCTCGAGGCCTCAAATCACATCAAACAATGCTAAAATCATGAATCAACCTCCAATTCAAGCTTTAAGAACTTTGGAACTTCAAACTTGTAGTTTCGATGCCGAAACCCATCAAATCATGTCCGATTGACCTCAAATTTTGCATACAAGTCATATTTGACATTACATACCTACTCCAACTTCCGGAATCAGATTCTGACCCCCGATATCAAAAAGTCCACTTCCATTCAAACATCTCAAAACCTTCAATCTTCTAACTTTAGCCAAATGACTCCAACATGACCTACGGGCCTCTGAATTCACTTCCGATCACGCTCCCAACTCTAGAATCACCATACGAAGCTACTCCCAGTCTCAAATTCCCAAACGAACATCGATAACACAGAAATGCACTTCAAGCCAAACTTATGAAATTTCTTCTAAAATGCTAACTTCCACAATAGGCGCCAAAATGCTCCCGGGTCATCCAACACCCGATCCGGGCATACGCCCAAGTTCGAAATCATCATACGAACCTGCTGGAACCTTCAGATCCCAACTCCATGGTCGTTTACTCAAAATCCAATCTTAGTCAATTCCTTCAACTTTAAGCTTCCGAGAATTCTCTTTTCCAAATCAACTCTGAACTTCGCGGAATTCAATTCCGATCACGCGTACAAGTCATAATACCTGAAATGAGGCTGCTCATGGCCTCAGACTGCTGAACGATGCGCTAGAGCCCAAAATGACCGGTCGGATCGTTACATCAGTGGCATATAGGTGCCAACGGTACAAATCCTATGACCCACACACTCCTAGTACATGCTCTCCTTATCCCTTCACACTTTGACCCCACAACTTGCCACATGGATTCATCAGATCTATTCCATTTTCAATTAACGGTCAAGATCATTTCTTCTACTCTTCTAGAGAATTCCAAATAAATGCTTGCTTTATTTATTTTTGTTATATCTTATTTACTTATATCAAGATTACTCTTAGCCATTAGATGCATCTAATCCAATGGTTGGATTTATTTCTAAAATTAAAATCAATTTTGACTAGGTTCCATCTCTTTCCCTCTTTCAAAGAAAACCAACGTCTCTTTTCTCTACAATGGCAAAAAAGTTTTGGCTCCTTCTATTTCCTTAGCAAAATTTGAATTTCATATCTTATAATAAGAAATTTGTGTGGTCATTCTAAGGAATCATCTCCAAACTCAAGTACTTTGACTGAAGAATTCAAATTCGTTTGCCATTCACATTGAAGTTGACAAAGGTAAAAAGGGTTCTCTTTTTATTTTCTCCAAGATTTCACAATTTTGGCAACCGAATCTCTGCTCCCTCTGCCTATATCTTCTTTGTTTTGCTACACGCGATTTGAAATGGTTCTTTAGCCGTTTGAAATCCGAATCAAAATCAAGAATCCCGCCCAATTAACCCTAGAAGAGCCCTGATTCATCTCTTATAAATACCAGACTTTGTAGTTAGTTTTGGGCATCTTGGTACCCGCCGCTTCAGACCTTTGTACCGGTACTCCTCTATCATTTTTACTCCTTTAAACCACTTTCTAAAAGCTTGTTTCTCTGAGCTTTATAAAAATATAACAGAGGCATTACTGTCTTTGTTTTCGGAGTTTGATTGTCGTTCAGTTAGCGGATCTTAGGCCGAAAATAGTAGATCTATTTGCACGCTCCAAGTTCGCTGCATCGCAAAAAGTCAGTGTGTTTCTTATTACTTGGTTTGATTATGTTATTTTCTTAAATCATGTTTCTGAAATGCTGTTAGTTCTGATATAGACCTTTGGTATCTTTTAATATATTTGGTGTTCAAGTTTGTTATCCTATGCATATTAGTCTCGTAGAAATCATATAATGGTTGGTTTTCTTTTTTTCCTTTATTTGTGCAAGGAGATTGTGATTTAGGAAGTTTGTTTCGAGTAGCCCAAAGATACGAATATGCTTGATCTCTTATATCATGTTAGTTAAATTTCTCTTGTGTTATAAACTAATATTTTTAGGAGAGAAACTCACCTAGTTGCTAAGATAAATGTTCTTTTATACGTGATTTGCATTCTATTATGAAACGATGTGTATAGTTTTCTCTTTCACAGTTGAAAATCATACCAATCAGATTTAAAAGTTCTCATAGTAAATCTTAGTTAACAAAAACAAAAAAATTAAAATAAAAAATAGAACACTTAATATTGTAAAATATTGATGATGGTTTCTAGATCCTTTAATAAGCATGAACGCCCTTTCTTACTTTGAGAGTGACCTTCAAATAGTGTAAAACTGCCGCTCGACTATTCATATATATATATATATATATATATATATATATATATATATATATATATATATATATATATATATATATATATATATATGTGTGTGTATTAGATTGAATTTTGTTAAATACTTAAATAAAGAATATAAACTTATAGAGTACTGCTGAAACATATTTCTGATTGCAAATTCTATCTCTTTCATGACTATGACTAACCTGAGATGTGAAAGAAAATACTTGTTTAAGTGTAAGTGGGTTTCTTTATTTTATTCGTTGCACTTTTCTTGTTAAATGTCAGAACCTATTCCTATGAACCAGTGATTAAGATTGAACCTAAAATAATAATTTGCCTCATGAGTTGACATATGATTTTGATATGATATACTCTTACCATGACTTATTTTCTTTCGTGTTAAAGATTCATGTCATAGGTGTGAGGTTTGTTAGAGCAGCAGCTATGAACAATCTATAAGTTAGTGTGCTATGATGAAAATTCACACTTAATGAGTTAAAAGAAATAGCCTGCCTGGGGTAATTTGTGAATTATTTTGAACCCATATTCCTTTTAGAGTAATATTACATAATTCCATCCTTGAGCGAGAATTCATTAAGCGAGTAACCAAGCTAATTAAACAAGCTATGCTATTTATGATATGCTTTATGTCATAATTCTCACTCTGATAACAATATGGTAGACACTACATCTTAGGATCTTGTATTTGCTTGAGAAAAGCTGATCTCAAAAATTCCATCTTTGCTAAAGAACTTGGATATTTTTTGAAGCGATTGATTTTTGTTTACTTTCACTTGAGAGAAGTATGCCATTAAGAATATTATATTTAACTAGATGTTAGTCCTAATGCTTAAAAATAAAAGATGAGGAGTTTCCATTCGATCATTTATGTCTAGATATGAACAGATCCGGTTCCAGGATTTAAGTCTTATGGGTTCAATTTTAAGGCTATTAATATTGAATCCATTGTATTTTAAATTTATGGGTTCATATTTACTATTTTTACAATTTTAATAAATTTTTCGTACAAATTTTTACTCCGCGTCGATAGTTATGGGTTCAATTGAACCCATAGGTTATATGCTGCATCCCCCACTGGATATGAATTTTCTAGTATGTCAACTCTATGTACAATGTAGAATTTACATAATTTACGTTTTATTGTCCTTTTATGCTCGTGTTTACTTATAAAAAAAATGAGACGTCCTTCTAATTCTTTCTTTTACTTTTCTTTTGCGCATATGCATTTTGGGTAAATCACGGAGTCTTAAGGCAAGACTCTCTATACCCGAGCATGGAGTCACCGCAAAAAATCTTTCTTAGAGTGCACCGGATAGCGAGAAAACAAGTAGATTTGCTTGGGGTTACGGCTTTAATTATTCTTTACTCATTCTATCTAAATATATTTGTTAACTTTTGGTGGCTTGATTTTGTTTCTTATCTATAACTGATGATTAATATTTTTCATCTGGGATTACAACTCTAATTTTAGTAAGGAATTTTGTTGATCAAGGACTTTAAAGATTTATCACCTAGCATAGTGAGGATGCTATCTTCGAGACCTAAAGGAAAAACCGTTTCTTTTTAATCACATCAGGACACAATGGAACACAGTTTTGAAAAGGAAAAAAAACAAAACTCTTTGAGTTGAAATTTTGAAGAAGTTTAGTAATTTCATCAAGCCACTTTCTTGGAAAACAAAAGTAGTCTTTGAAGCTCCATTTATAACGTCAGTAGTGAGTTATAAACTTTTTGTCCATTTATTTAAAGTATTTCAAGTTGAATCACCTACTAATAGGTTGTCTTCCCTAAAACTATATCAAAATACAATGTTTCAACAATGTTAAAATTATTAACCTAAGTTTGACCGGTTAACCGAATTTAATGGATCATATAGAGTGCTTAATACCTTCTCTATAAGATTAATTAGAACCTTAACCATACTCTTAAAGGTTAAGTAGGCTATATAAACAGAGTTAAGTTTAGCGTTATTTAGATAAAATATGGTGACCTATTTCACCTTAAAATAGTAAGGTAGCGACTCTCTTAAAATTAATTAAACCTCAAAATCGCTAATATATCATACTCTAATTTGACCCGGTTAAAATAGGGTATAACAACTGTCTGATTGATCCCAACATGCCATGTCTTGTTTAGTATCTGTCCATATACTTACCTAGTAACAACTAGTGAAATAAGTTGAAACCTTACTTAAAGTGATCATGTTTCTGCCTACTGTTGGATTACTGGAATTTTCTAAGTATTGAATGACTCTATTTGCTCTTTACCTCCTGAAATTCAAAACTATTTTCTCAAAACTACCTCCTGTTATCAACTCCTACTCTTAGAACATCTAGGGTCCTTCCCCTCAAGTGTAAGCATTGCATAGAAGTCCATGACGCTCCTCTGAACTTTGACACACTGGGGCTGGCTCTCCAAAACTTGCTCACAAAAGGTTTCTTTAAATGTTTTTTGGTGTGAGCATTTCCCGGAGTCTCTAAGGCCCTTGGGAACTTTGATACGCCAGGATACCATTGGGTGCACTATGAGAATACTGGCATGTCCATACTTGGTTTAAGGCCTGATTCTTTCAGGTTTACTATTTGGGCCTATTCAGGCTCCCTATAGTTTAGCAGTATCATTTCTGTAATTCATTAATTCTGGGTCTGTAATTCATTCATTCTGGGTAAAGACATAATAATTATTGTAAAACAGATATTAAGGATATTGGTAAAATGGGAGGGACTTTTTATATATGTTTTGTGGGAAAATCGGGTAGAAATCATGTTCTTAGGACTGTTATGATTATCTACTTGCATTAGAAACCATGTCTATCGGTTGTTGTGCGCATGAGAAAATATGCCTTTAGGTTCATCATGTATTTGCCCTAAATTTCCATTTATGCATATTCACATCCGCACTAGAAATCCTGTCTCTAGGCTGTTATTAATTTAGCTTTAACGATTATGTTCACAAAATCTCGTATGTGCATTAGAAACAATGCTCTAGGACTGTTATTGCACTCACCTGGATATCATACTTGTAGTTTAATCGTATAAAATTAGTTTCTTCAATAGCAATCATGCCTATAGGAAATAAGTATAAAAGCAATCCCAACACCTAGATATCAGATTCATATAAAAAAATTAGTTCTGTAACATTTGTGATTATTTTTAGCACTTAGACATCATGCCTATAGGACCTAATGAACCAAACTGCCTGCTTAAAATTATTTACTAGTTTAATGCACTTCTGATTAATGACTAGAAATCATATTCATAGGACATCTCTGATCTGCGCCTAGGCAAGCCTGTAGGATAACTAATAACTTTAAATTATAAAATTGTGCTTTGTTTGCGAACTGCCCAGATTCAGCTAGTCTTAAAATCAGTAGGCAAATGATTGAGTACCTTTTACCCCGCTTTAATAAAATACTGCATATGTTCTGCTTTGTGCTCACCTAGATATCCTTCTACAGGACTTTTAAAGTGTCTGAAATACTGTTGATTGAGACCTGTAATTGCATGTTTATTTGTGGAGGTAAATGTGAGCCTTTAATTGTTCCTTTATCTGTCATGTCCTATTTATTTTTGCTTGTCACTTAGGTTTTATCCTTTTAAGCACTATAGGAAGGTCTAGATCCGCTCAACTAGAAGTCCTAGACACCTCCAATACTATAAGTAAGGGATGAGTAATGCACGCATAGAGCACGTTTAATTAGAATCGCTTATAACCATTAAGGGGAGGGTAATCAGATAGTAAAGGATATGATGACATGTGTGCTAATGCTATTTGTAGCACCCCAATTGAGGACGATTACCAAGCATTGTACAAAAGTGATCCTATAGGCTAAAAATCTAAGGACCCCCTTTACCTCTTGTTTTAAACAAAATGTCTATTTATCTGAGTTACTTTGTTTGCTTATAAGACTAATTCACCTAATTTGAGTTCGGCTGAGACCCACCATTCTGGATCTTGAGGGGTGCCTAACACCTTCCCCTCAAGGTTATTTTGAGCCCTTATCCAATCTCTGGTAATACAAACCAGTTTATGAGTTATTTGCTTTAAGTGCCCTAATGCACCTTAAATCCGTTAGGTGGCGACTCTTCAAATTTCATACCCAATTCCCAAAAGGAAATGAGTTGTCCCAAAGAGATGTCAAAACCCAGACTCCTCGAGAAAAAAAGGGGGCGCGACAGCATGACGACTCTGCTAGGGATATTTTAGGCTCTTACCATAACAAACTTGTTTTTGTGAATTAGTCTTAAGCATGCTTTACTTTGTTGATACAACCTTTCCCTTCCCCCTTACTTGGATTTAATTGCTTATTTCTCAAGCATTTATGATTTCCTTTATTTCCGGAAACTGACTTGTCTCTTTGTTTTCTTTTTTAACTATCTTTCAATTATTTAAATACTGCATTTATAATTTTTAACGTGCAAGTACTTGACAACATGTTATTTATTGTTGCATAAATCATGCTCGACATCATATTCCACTCGTGCGTAATCAATCCTATTGCAACGCTTGATGAGTGTTTGTGCTCTTCCTATATATATCACACACTAAATATGTGAAGGCGTATTTACGGTAAAAGTAGTCGATCAGTGGTGCAATCGATAGTTTTGTGCCTTCCCCCCTCAAGTTTTCCGCTTGAGGGTCCCAATCTAGACCTCTATAGCAACCTTACTCTGATTAATTGTAATGCATTATGGTCATACCTAGCTGGATTAATATATTGTCCACATAATAAACCTTTAAGACAAGCCTCATCCAAAAGTCCATTGGGTTTTCCATAATCTCAACGGACGCAACCACAATTGTGTGCACTAATTTTGGAGAAATAAGTGGCAATGTGTTAATCATTATTGTATAAATAAATGAACCTGGAGGGGGAAAGGGCCTACCATATTTTGTCTTGTAGAAACTGAGGCACCAAATCCCCAGGTTCGGCATGGTCAGTAACATATCATTACCATTACTAGATTGGTGGAGGGATCTTTCGTCAAGTGACCAAAATCATGTGAAAAGGGTCGTAGGAAATTTTCCTTCTTCGTTGGATCTTCAGCCGAACAAAATGTTGATTGAGGCTGGTACAATGTTTTCGGACAAAGCAAGGGTTGTGTTCCACTTTGGAGACATAGAAATGACCCCTCTATTGGAAGAAATAGGGGGATTTGCTGGGCTACCTTGGAATATCCCTAGTTTATCGGCACCAGAAAATCGCACCACTAGGGAATTTCTTAACATGATGGGGTTAAAGAAGAATGATGACTTGGATTGCCTGAAAAGCTCCTACATACCCTTCGACTTCCTCTATGAATGATACGGTCACAATATGTCTTACCGTATTTTCGATGATGACTTCTCCATCACCTCTTTGGGATGGATTCACCGCAGGGTCTTTGTGTTCATCTTATGTTTCTTGGGCATGCTAGTGTTCCCAATCCAAGGGTGCAGAATCCACACCATATTGGCCATGGTGGCAAAAACCTTAATGGAAGGGGTCGAGGGGCAGACATATATCATTGATCCTATGATCCTTGCAAATATGTACCGGGCCTTGGAGTGCTATCAGAAAGGCTACAGATACTTCGAGGGTTGCAATTTGCTGTTGCAAGTTTGGTCGTTAGAACATCTCCAAAGAGGTCAATACCGCCAAGAGTTTCTGCGAAGGCCGTGGAATGATCACATAGATTTCCATCACCCTAAGAAGAGGACCTATATCCCAGACAGGTTTGCTTAACTAGGAAATTCTGTAGAATGGGTGCAATTTTTCAACAATTTGACCGAGGATTAGGTTCAATGGATGTTCGAGTGGTTCCCTACCGACGAGTTCATCATCAAGTCCGGGGAAGTTCCCCACTTGGTACTAATCGGGTTAAGGGGCATATACCCTTATTATCCTCTCAGGGTTATGAGACAAGCAGGCAGGAAGCAGGTCATTCCACGAGTCACTAAAATGAGTCACTTTATAGCTTATTTTCAGGGTGACACCATCCCATATAAAAATAAAGCACAACACATGTGGCACTTGAAGATTATTGTGGAAAAGGATACCATCGAGCTGGATCGATATCATGCTGGTCATGCATACTTCTACCCCTAATTTGGATGATAACATGGGGGAATCTTCGAGCCAAGAGTTAGTCCAGGAAACCAGGTCATAGACGAAATTACCGAAGCACAGGTGAAATATAACAAACTGCGCAAAAGAGTTCGCGAGTATGAGGCCGAGCATATAGAGAAACACAAGGCCGATATGGAAATGTTCAATGAGTGGAAAGAGAGGGCTGTTAAATCCAACGAAAGGCTAGAATATCTGGAGTAGAGTATGATGGAATTAGAAGGGAAAATGAGGAAGAGAGTCACCGATTGCCAGAACGCTGAAGGAAGCGAAGAAGGACATTTGGCAAGGGCATTCTTACTGCTTGTCATGACCCTAAACCCAAATCTGGTCGTGATGGCGCCTCTCGTGAAGACAAGGCCAGCCGACACTTACCCGATTCAGTTCTAACAGCTTAATAAATCAGTAAGTCATTTATAAGGATGAATAATCCAAGCTTTAAGAATTCAATAATACAAATATGCGGAATAAAAACCCAACACAGCCCGACATCGGGGTGTCACTATTCATGAGCATCTACTACAAGTGTCTAGTCACAACAAGACCAAAATGGTCAGAAAATCATAAGAATACATAAGGAGGAATACAGAGGGAGAAAGCAAAGCCGCGATCGCCAGGCGACTACCTTGCTAACTCCAATGAAACTGCCACCAAGATCAGAAAAATACATGAATCCGCATACAAGGTGGAGGGAGTAAAATGAGTACTCCGACTCAGTGAGTAATAATCATAAATAAAGACTGAGTGATAAGAAATCACGAAAAGTGAATCAACATGATGTATAGAAGTAGTTCAAAAACCAGTAAGAAAGCAATGAAGATGTGAAATCCCTTCAAAAAATCTTAGCTCAGTTTAAACTTCTTTGAAAATGCCTTTTTTCAACAGCTACACAAATGAATGCAGAACAACTAGTGCAGATAAGCATAGAGATCCGCCCCTCAGGCTCAAATACACAATTAAACAGGTAAATGACAGGTAGATATGAAAGATTAACACATAACGTTCGCCCTTCGAGCACAATGTCAACAAATCCTCCCCTCGGGCAATATCTCAGAATGGTACCAGTCCCTTGGGCAATCACATGGAACAATATCAGCCCCTCGGGCAATCACATAAAGCAATACCAGCCCCTCGGGCCATATCTGACATCACAATGGGTACCCGCGCTCACTGGGGTAGTACAGACTCCTGGAGGGGCCCCTTACGGCCCAAGCGCAATATCAAGCCACCTCGTGGCATCATAACAGCCTCTCGACCTCATATAAATATCAACAAGCCACCTCGTGGCGTACTTATCTCAGGTCCTCGGCCTTATAATCAGATCAGTGTATCACTGTTGCAGCATGCAGCCCGACCCAAAAGATATCCTCACAACACAGGCCCTCAGCCTTACTCAGTAAAAAAAATGACATAAGCCACTCGGGCAACAGTAAAACATTATGCTGAACCCAAAATATTATTTGAAATATCATTTCAAGTGTTAAAGCATGTAAACTTGGCTGAGTTTTGAAAACAGTAGAAAATAACATGACTAAGTTCAAGTATAACGTCAACACAGTGAGGAAACGTCAACAAAAATCCCCGTAGGGTTCAAATAGCTGGCACTAGGCCAAAATATGGCATTCAGCCCAAATAATGATGATAGCAAATAGTTTTCAATCAAATACGTGGTAAAATCATCAATGGGGACGGACCAAGTCCCAATCCCCAATAGTGCACTACCCCACGCTCGTCATCAAATGTGTGCCTCACCTTAATATAGCAATACAATGTGCAATCCAGGGTTTCAAACCCTCAGAACATCATTTACAATCGTTACTCACCTCGGACCGGCTAAATCTCTAGCTCGCAACTCCTTTGCCCCTCGGATCGGCATCCACGCGTGTCGAATCTATCCAAAAATAGAACGAGGACATCAAAATATACTATGGGAACAAAGCCCAAGCGAAAACAATCAACAAAGGGGACAAATCCCGAAATTACCAAAACCCAAGCCCCGGGCCCGCTTCTTGAAACTCAGAAATTTTCCCACTAATAGATTTCCTATCTCCCCACGAGTTCATACATATTAAATGTTCTCTAATTCGACCTCAAATGGTCCTTAAAATCCCAATTCAAAAGTTCAATTTCTCAAGCCCTAGTTCTTCAATTTTAGGCTTAGCTTTCATAATTTTCTAGGTGGAATTCAAATAATTATCGAGTTTTTAGTCCAAGAACTTACCTCCCAAAGATTCCTCTTGAATCCCTCTTCAATATCCTTCAAAATTCTCCAAAAACGAGCAGCTATGGGTGAAATTAGCCCCAAAATCACGGACAAGACGAATTAAAAAATGTTGCCCAGGCCTTAAATTTTCTTTTTCGGGAACGCGGTCAAAGCCTCGCGTTCGCGAAGCAAAAACTTGCGTTGACCAACTTTTACTCTTCGCGAACACGACATGGCAGACTCGAATGCAATGGCTTACACAGCCCACTCATCGCAAACGCGCCATCAACCTCGCGAACATGAGGCATCACTTTGCCAACCTACGCGAACGCGACCCAATCTCAACGAACGCGATGCCTACCGATCCAGCACTCCGCAAATGCCAAGCCTCACTCACGAACGCGAAGGCTAAATTCCTGGCCTTCTTCAATCCTTCTTCGCGAATGCGAGACTCCACTCGCGAATGCGAAGAGATAAATCTCTGCAACAGTTGAGCAGATTTTCTGCAATTTTCCAAACTTCAAAATGATCCGAATGAGCATCTGAAACTCACCCGAGGCCCGCGGGACCTTAAAAAAAGGCACCAACTCATCCTAAAACCTTATTCGAACTTGTTCCAATCATCAAAACACCTCAAACAACATCAAATCACCCAAAATATATTGGATTCAAGCGTAAGTTTCTAAAATCTTCTGAAATACACTTTTGATAAAAAACCCAACCAAACCATGTCCGAATGACCTAAAATTTTACACACACATCCCAAATGATATAACGAAGCTACTACAACTCTCGAAATTCAATTCTTCCCCCAAGATTAAAATCTCGCCTATCAACTAGATATCGCCAAAATATCAACTTCGCCAATTCAAGCCTAAATCTACTCTGGACCTCTAGAACCCATTCCGATCACGCTCCTAAGCCACAAATCACCTCTCGAAGCTAACCATACCATTGGAACGCACATCTGAGACCTCAAATACATAAGTCAGCATCCGGCTAACTTTTCCAACTTAAGCTTCCTTAAAAGAGACTAAGTGTCTCAAACCTTACCAAAATCATTTCGGATTCTATCCGACCAACCCGATACCATAAAACACGGATAACGAAGCATAAAGAAGCAGAAATGGGGGAAACAGAACGGTAATTCATGAGACGACTGGATGGGTCGTCACATCCTCCCCAACTTAAACAAATATTTGTCCTCGAACGTCCCAGAGTTGTTTCAAAAGACAACCAATCGCTGAATAACCTTACCAGGCATATACCCGGGGGTGATCCCACATCACCTTATCTCATAGGTCCGATAACACATTGTAACTAAAATTTCACAATACAATCTAGTCCATAAACCATAGAACCACATTTCCAATTCTGAAATTATCAATACGATCAGAATCTCACATTTATACTGTGAATAAGCCCGAAAACAAGCTATAATAACCCATACCTACAACCTCAGGTACAATTACATGATGTACCACATAAGTCAAACACTTGTAGTGATAACTTCTAATCATAGCGGCTGGACATCACAACTGAATACCGATAGAAAACCTCTTATCAACTAAAGTATCATTCCAACCCTTTCATATACTTCCAATGATAAATGAAACATGCAATAAACCATAACTATTTCTCAGATCAACCATTCATGAAGCCACTTGTCCTTTGGCAAGGACCATAGCAAATTTCTAAGCCGGACCTCAATATTTATCCTTCCAACATGCTGAATCGAATCTGATGTATTTATTAAAGATCCCAATGATCTCATCTAATCCACACAACTACTCTGGTGACATGACACCTCAATACAGAGTAAAGCCACAACTTGCGCAATACACGCACTAATAAGCAACGGTCCGAACATACTCAAATTATGAAAATGACTCAATGAAAGAGCTATACTTCAAGCTCACCAGTACAGCCATAACACAAGGCTGAGAACCCATCTCACGTCATAGAAATCGAACACACAAATTTAACCCGCAAGTTCATATCTCCACATAGCTTCGCTGCAAATGCGCGATCCTAACCAAACACTGCTCCATATGAAGCACCTCAATTCACCATGCTCGAAATCGACACCACGCACAATTTGATGTCTGGAACCAAAGCAAATCATCATAACCACAGTGAAGCAAATACATAACACTACTCAACCCAAAAGGACATAACCGATACGCTATCCGCCGAGCAATATCCAACATTCCTCCCGCTCGAGCTCCATTAAGAGACCCTAATAATAGCACACTACATGTGCCACTAACCAACAAATCCTAATGCCTCACAACATGGAAAGGTAATTCATATATCTCCCCAGATTACTAATAAGCTCACTAACAGTCGAATCAACACATCCCTCAACAATAAAATTCAGGGCCGACCAACCCGTTTAAAGTTAGAACACACATCCATATTGGCCTGCCAACAGACCCTTTATCAAGGAAACCCTAGAACTGCTCCCTCAACTCCTTTGACTCTGTCGGAGCCATACGATATGGGGCCCGGCTTCAAATCAATACCAAAATCAACAACATCTCTCAATGACATGCTCGGCCATAAGAAACACATCTGATAAGTCCCTCACCACCGGAACTGAATCAATATGAGGAGCTTCTGCATTGACATCCATCACGAGAGCCCAAATAAAAAAGACAATCCTTCCCATTCATCCGCTGATCTTCGAAATATGAAACCACTCTACCAAGAACATGATCTATAGAACTTCGCCACTCAATATGTGGCATTCCCAAAATAGCCAACAATGCCGCCTTAGCATAATAGTCCAGAATAACACAACATTGAGATAACTAGTCTGAACCCAATATCACATCCAAAATCTAACATACCAAGCACAAAAGATCCGATCAGGTCTCCAAACAATGCTAGTCACTAAACAGTGTCGATACATACGACCCACAACCACAACATAGCCTGAATATGAGAAATCCTCGCCTCCAACTCCATATAGCTCATGAATCACCATATCCAATTCCAATTCCACCATCCGAGTATACAACACACCTCTAATACCCAAACATTCCCACGAGAGACACCCTTATGATCTTTCTCTTCAACAAGCAAATCAAAATATCTGCAGCCGATCCAACAAGAAAGTGCCACAATACTATTGAAGTACCATCGACTTAATCACATTGCCTTTTTTGAAGCATATACCCTCGTCCAATCACCCCAATTAGCAACACCATTTCCTTAATCATCTAAAGATCATTCCCCAAATCCTCTGAAGCTAATTTCTCTAATTATCTGGAATTGCCCGTTCTTTCTAAGAATTTTATGACCTTCCATTCAGAACTGAACTGCAACCTTACACACGCAAATCTCGATCCTCTACAGATACCACATATACCAATCCATCCTAAAATAACATAGAATTTCATATCATTTCCGAGCCACATGCAACAATGTACTCAACCAACCAAGAACTTTCCATTGATCCTATTCAAAAGAAAATCACTACACATCCCCCGCTCCTCATGCCAGCAGAAAATTAACATCTCTAGCCACAGTAGAAAACAACAAGAACTCTCCAACTCACCTTTGCCCAAACAAGCCTATCAGGAGTGAATCCTCCTAACTTAACCAACCTACGCAGGCCACTGAAACCCAGGAGCATTGCCGCGAAATACTTATAGAAACTCATTACCTCGTAAGCACCCAAGGAACTAATCATATCCTTACCATATCGATATATCATGCTACCAAGCTATCCCATCAATCTGAGCTCCCTTCTGGTTTACCTTCGACTCGATACTCCTCTTGGTTATAACATCGCAATTCCTCAACCTAGACTCACCACATGAGGCCTGAGCATAATACCGCACAGTCTAAGGTTCACAACCTGCTAAATTCTCTTTCGAATGTTCCCAAAAGCACCATATTCAGAATACCTACTCTGAAAAGACTTCCTGCGAATCTGAAGGCATTACTTTTCTAATGCTGGTACATAGAATCCCATAATTAATATAGAAGATACCACGAGTCTTGACATCTTCCAATAAAAACTCAGTTTTTAGACATATATACAACTTGAAGATATCCATTTTTTACATATAAAACTTTGAACAAAATAGAACCATTCTCTAGAGTCATCCACTCTACTCAAACCGTTGTTAGATTGATTGAATGAACTGAACAATTTGTGCTTCATTAGCACTCTGACACTGCAGAATGTGATCTCATTCCAATATAACCAAGCAATTTCCTGCCCTATGCACCGAGAATTTATTACCAACCACAACTTAAGTCATTTACCGATTCTCATACACCCATAAAGCATAACATAACCTTTATTGAAATTTCCTTTACTCGAGCCATAACTGATTCACAAATTGCCTCAAACTGGAACCATTAGAGCACATAACCATGCAATCAACTATTCAATAGCGGACTCCCCTACTTGGCTCGAAGCCATAGATCAAAACACGCACCATAACTCATAACACATATACTTTATTGTTGTTATAATACCATAATGAGATTAACTCAATCTTTCATAAGCTCGTGGAACACATACCATCTGGTACTTCATATCTTCTGCAAATCTCGCATTTACTCTCGTGACAATTAAACCCACTCTTTTAAGCGACCCAAATTAAATTCACACATTTATTTCACTTCTAAATGGGATCTTCTAACATACAACATAAAGATCACACAACTCCAGAACACATCGTAGGAGATAACCCACCTGCTTCGCCTTAAACTAACATTTATGTATACATTCTACCGTCATAACCAATACGCAATCACTTAGTATTCCTGAGTTTGAACTCGTACCGCAACATGAAATCTACTCCACTCCCAACTAGGAGACATGAAAATATTCTTCACACGCCCATAACTAGGGCTATAACTCGAAGCAAGATGGAAATCAAGCACCTAATAGTTCTTCTATCCTCTAGCAGACCTTTCTCGTCACTTCCAAATCATAAGAATACATCTCACAGAACTAACATTCTCATTACATAGCCATCCGACCGTCACTTCCACTAATAGGGAAAAATATCGAACATATAAATTCAAAAGCACTTGCTTACATAATCAGCACCTCAGTGCTCACGCTATAGGTAAAAATCCGGCCTCTCTCAAGATTAGCCCAACATCAACACACAAAGATCACATCTCGCCCCTTAATCTGGGAATCACAATTCATCGACACACATCTGATACTGAGCACTCATACACACATATGAACGCGTGGAAGAAATTTCAAGAGTTACTTTTCAAGATGAATGAAGGACGCACGATAAGAATTTAAGAATGTGAAGTTTTTTTCCTAAAGGTTCTGCAGCCTCTCGAGAATAAATACAGACATCTCCGTACCGATCCGCGAGACTATACTAAACCTGCTCATGACTCGTGAGACCTATGTAACCTAGGCTCTGATACCAACTTGTCATGATCCTAAACCCGAACCAGATCGTGATGGCGCCTCTCCTAAAGACACGTCCAGTCGACACTTACCCGGTTCAGTTCTAATAGCTTAGTAAATTAGTAAGTCATTTATAAGGATGAATAATTCAAGCTTTAATCAGTCAACAATACAAATATGCAGAATAACAACACAACAAAGCCCGACATCAGGGTGTCATTAGTCATGAGCATCTACTACAACTGTCTAGTCACAACAAGACCAAAATGGTCCAAAAAATCACAAGAATGCATAAGGAGGAATACAGAGGGTGAAAGCAGAGTCAAGATCGCCAGGCGACTACCTAGCTAACTCCAATGAAACTTCCACCAAGCTTAGGAAAATACATGAATCTGCACATAAGGTGCATGGAGTAAAGTGAGTACGCCGACTAAGTGAGTAATAATCATAAATAAAGATTGAGTGATAAGAAATCATGAAAAGTACATCAACATGCTGTACAGAAATAGTTCAAAAACCAGTAAGAAAACAAAGAAGTTGTGAAATCCCTTTAAAATATCTTAGATCGGTTTAAACATCTTTGAAAATGCCTTTTTCAACAGTTATGCAAATAAATGCAGAATAACTAGTGCAGATAATCGCAGAGATCCGCCCCTCAGTCACAAATACACAATTAAACAGGTAAATAATAGGTAACCATGAAAGATAAACACATAACGTTTGCCCCTGGGGCACAATGTCAACAAATCCGCCCCTTGGGCAATATCTCAGAATGGTACCAGCCCCTCGAGCAATCACATGGAACAATATCAGCCCCTCGGGCAATCACATAGAAACTTAACAGCCCCTCGGGCTACATCTCACATCATAATAGGTACTCGTGCTCAGTGGGGGTGTGCAGACTCCTGGAGGGGCCCCTTACGGCCCAAGCGCAATATCAAGCCACCTCGTGGCATCATAACAGGCTCTCGGCCTCATATCAATATCAACAAGCCACCTCATGGCGTATATATCTTATGCCCACGACCTCATAATCAGATCAGTGTATCACTGCTACGGTGTGCAGCCCGACCCAAAAGATATCCTCACAACACAGGCCCTCAGCCTTACTAAGTCAAAAAAAATACATAAGCCACTCGGGCGATAGTAAAACATGATGCTCAGCCCAAAATATTATTTGAAATATCATTTCAAGTGTTAAAGCAAGTAAACTTGGTTGAGTTTTGAAAACAGTGGAAAATAACATGATTGAGTTCAAGTATAAAGTCAAAACAGTGAGGAAACATCAACAAACATCTCGAAGGGTTCAAATAGCTGGCACTAGGCCCAAATATGGCATTTAGCCCAAATAATGATGATAGCAAATAGTTGTCAATCAAATACGCGATAAAATCATCAATCGGGACGGACCAAGTCCTAATCCCCAATAATCCAAGACTCCACGCTCTTCATCAAACGTGTGCCTCACCTTAATATTGCACTACGATGTGCAATCCGGGGTTTCAAACCCTGAGAATATTATTTACAATCATTACTCACCTCGAACCGACTAAATCTCTAGCTTGCAACGCCTTTGCTCCTCGAATCGGCCTCCACACGCACTAAAGCCACAACTTGCGCAATACACGCACTAATAAGCAACGGTCCGAACATACTCAAATTATGAAAATGACTCAATGAAAGAGCTATACCTCAATCTCACCAGTACAACCATAACACAAAGCTGAGAACCCATCTCACGTCATAGAAATCGAACACACAAATCTAACCCGCAAGTTCATATCTCCACATAGCTTCGCTGCAAATGCGCGATCCTAACCAAACACTGCTCCATATGAAGCACCTCAATTCACCATGCTCGAAATTGACACCACGCACAATTTGATGTCTAGAACCAAAGCAAATCATCATAACTATAGTGAAGCAAATACATAACATTACTCAACCCAAAAGGACAAAACCGATACGCCATCCGCCGAGCAATATCCAACATTCCTCCCGCTCGAGCTCCACTAAGAGACCCTAATAATAGCACACTACATGTGCCACTAACCAACAAATCCTAATGCCTCGCAACATGGAAAGGTAACTCATATATCTCCCCAGATTACAAATAAACTCACTAACAGTCGAATCAACACATCCCTCAATAATAAAATTTGTGGCCGACCAACCCGACTAAAGTTAGAACACACATCCACATTGGCCTGCCAACAAACCCCTTATCAAGGAAACCCTGGAACTGCTCCCTCAACTCCTTTGACTCTGTCGGTGCCATACGATACGGTGCCCGGCTTCAAATCAATACCAAAATCAACAACATCTCTCGATGACATGCTCGGCCATAAGAAACACATCTGATAAGTCCCTCACCACCGGAGCTGAATCAATATGAGGAGCCTCTGCACTGACATCCATCACAAGAGCCCAAATAAAAAAGACAATCCTTCCCAGTCATCTGCTGGTCTTCAAAATATGAGACCACTCTACCAAGAACATGATCTATAGAACTTCGCCACTCAATCTGTGGCATTCCCAGCATAGCCAACAACGCCGCCTTAGCATAATAGTCCAGAATAACACAACATTGAGATAACCAGTATGAACCCAATATCACATCCAAAATCTAGCATACCAAGCACAAAAGATCCGATCAGGTCTCCAAACCACGCTAGTCACTAAACAGTGTCGATACATACGACCCACAACCACAACATAGCCTGAATATGAGAAATCCTCGCCTCCAACTCCATATAGCTCACGAATCACCATATCCGATTCCAATTCCACCATCCGAGTATACAACACACCTCTAATACCCAATCATTCCCACGAGAGACACCCTTATGATCCTTTTCTTCCTCAAGCAAATCCGAATATCAACAGTCGATCCAATAAGAAAGTGCCGCAATACTATTGAAGTACCATCAACTTAATCACATTGCCTTTTTTGAAATATATACCCACGTCCAATCACCCCAATTAGCAACACCATTTCCTTAATCATCTAAAGATCATTCCCCAAATCCTCTGAAGCTAATTTCTCTAATTATTTGGAATTGCCCGTGCTTTCTAAGAATTTTATGACCTTCCGTTCAGAACTGAAATGCAACCTTACACATGCAAATCTTGATCCTCCACACATACCACATATACCAATCCATCCTAAAATAACATAGTATTTCATATCCCTTCCGAGCCACAAGCAACTATCTACTCAACCAACCAAGAACTTTCCATTGATCCCATTCAAAATAAAATCACTACACATCCCCTGCTCCTCATGCCAGCAGAAAATATACATCTCTACCCACAATAGAAAACAACAAGAACTCTCCAACTCACCTTTGCCCAAACAAGCCTATAAGGAGTGAATCCTCCTAACTCAACCAACCTACACAGGCCACTAAAACCCAGGAGCATTGCCACGAAATACCTATAGAAACTCATTACCTCGTAAGCACCCAAGGAACTAATCATATCCTTACCATACCGATCTGTCATGCTGCCTATCTATCCCATCAATCCGAGCTCCCTTCTGATTTACCTTCGACTCGATACTCCTCCTGGTTATAACATCGCAATTCCTCAACCTAGACTCACCACATGAGGCCTGAGCATAATACCGCATAGTCTAAGGTTCACAACCCGCTGAATTCTCTTTCGAATGTTCCCGAAAGCACCATATTTAGAATACCTACTCTGAAAAGACTTCCTGTGAATCTGAAGGCATTACTTTCCTAATACTGGTACATAGAATCCCATAATTAATATAGAAGATACCACAAGTCTTGACATCTTCCAATAAAAACTCAGTTTTTTGACATATATACAACTTGAAGATATCCAATTTTTACATGTAAAACTTTGAACAAGATAGAACCATTCTCTAGAGTCATCCACTCTACTCAAACCGTTGTTAGATTGATTGAATGAACTAAACAACGTGTGCTTCATTAGCACACTGACACTGCAGAATGTGATCTCATTCCAATATAACCAAGCAATTTCCTGCCCTATGCACCGAGAATTTCTTACCAACCACAACTTGAGTCATTTCCCGATTCTCAGACACCCATAAAGCATAACATAACCTTTATTGAAATTTCCTTTACTCGAGCCATAACTTATTCACAAATTGCCTCAAACTGGAACCATTAGAGCACATAACCGTGCAATCAACTATTCAATAAAGGACTCCCCTACTTGGCTCGAAGCCATAGATCAAAACACGCACCATAACTCATAACACATATACTTTATTGTTGTTATAATACCATAGTGAGATTAACTCAATCCTTCATAAGCTCGTGGAACACAGACCATCTGGTACTTCATATCTTCTGCAAATCTCGCATTTACTCTCGTGACAATTAAACCCACTCTTTTAAGCGATCCAAATTAAATTCACATATTTATTTCACTTCTAAATGGGATCTTCTAATAGACAACATAAAGATCACACAACTCCAGAACACATAGTAGGAGATAACTCACACGCTTTGCCTTAAACTAACATTTATGTATACCTTCTACCGTCATAACCAATACGCAATCACTTAGTCTTCCTGAGTTTGAACTCGTATCGCAACATGAAATCTACTCCACTCCCAACTAGGAGACATGAAAATATTCTTCACACACCCATAACTAGGGCTATAACTCGAAGCAAGATGGAAATCAAGCACCTAATAGTTCTTCTATCCTCTAGCAGACCTTTCTCGTCACTTCCAAATCATAAGAATACATCTCGCAGAACTAACATTCTCATTACATAGCCATCCGACCGTCACTTCCACTAATACGGAAAAATATCAAACATATAAATTCAAAAGCACTTGCTCACATAATCAGCACCTCAGTGCTCAAGCTATAGGTAAAAATCCGGCCTCTCTCAAGATTAGCCCAACATCAACACACAAAGATCACATCTCGCCCCTTGATCTGGGAATCACAATTCATCGATGCACATCTGATACTGAGCACTCATACACACATATGAATGCGTGGAAGAAATTTCAAGAGTTACTTTTCAAGATGAATCAAGGACGCACGATAAGAATTTAAGAATGTGAAGTTTTTTTTCCTAAAGGTTCTGCAGCCTCTCGAGAATAAATACAGACATCTCCGTACCGATCCGTGAGACTATACTAAACTTGCTCATGACTCGTGAGACCTATGTAACCTTGGCTCTGATATCAACTTGTCATGATCCTAAACACGAACCCGATCGTGATGGTGCTTCTCCTAAAGACACGTCCAGCCGACACTTACCCGGTTCAGTTCTAACAGCTTAGTAAATTAGTAAGTCATTTCTAAGGATGAATAATTCAAGCTTTAAGCAGTCAACAATACAAATATGCAGAATAACAACCCAACACAGCCCGACATCAGGGTGTCACTAGTCATGAGCATCTACTACAACTGTCTAGTCACAACAAGACCAAAATGGTCAAAAAATCACAAAAACACATAAGGAGGAATACAGAGGGAGAAAGCAGAGTCACAATCGCCAGGCGACTACCTAGCTAACTCCAATGAAACTTCCACCAAGCTTAGGAAAATACCTGAATCTGCAAATAAGGTGCATGGAGTAAAGTGAGTACTCCGACTAGGTGAGTAATAATCATAAATAAAGACTGGGTGATAAGAAATCATGAAAAGTACATCAACATGCTGTACAGAAATAGTTCAAAAACCAGTAAGAAAGCAAAGAAGCTGTGAAATCCCTTTAAAATATCTTAGATCGGTTTAAACTTCTTTGAAAATGCCTTTTTCAACAGTTATGCAAATAAATGCAGAACAACTAGTGCATATAAGCATAGAGATCCGCCCCTCAGGCACAAATACACAATTAAACAGGTAAATAACAGGTAACCATGAAAGATAAACACATAACGTTGGCCCCTCGGGCACAATGTCAACAAATCCGCCCCTTGGGCAATATCTCAGAATGGTACCAGCCCCTCGGGCAATCACATGGAGCAATATCAGCCCCTCGAGCAATCACATAGAAACTTAACAGCCCCTCGGGCTACATCTCACATCATAATGGGTACTCGTGCTCACTGGGGGTGTGCAGACTCCTGGAGGGGCGGGCCCCTTATGGCCCAAGTGCAATATCAAGCCACCTCATGGCATCATGACAGGCTCTCGACCTCATATCAATATCAACAAGCCACCTCATAGGTATATATCTTAGGCCCTCGGCCTCATAATCTGATCAGTGTTTGCTACGGTGTGCAGCCCGACCCAAAAGATATCCTCACAACACAGGCCCTCATTCTTACTAAGTCAAAAAATCACATAAGCCACTCGGGCAATAGTAAAACATGATGCTCACCCCAAAATATTATTTGAAATATCATTTCAAGTGTTAAAGCAAGTAAACTTGGCTGAGTTTTGAAAACAGTGAAAAATAACATGACTGAGTTCAAGTATAAAGTCAAAACAGTGAGGAAACATCAACAAACATCTCGAAGGGTTCAAATAGCTGGCACTAGGCCCAAATATGGCATTTACAATCATTACTCACCTCGAATCGGCTAAATCTCTAGCTTGCAACGCCTTTGCTCCTCGAATTGGCCTCCACGCGCGTTGAATCTATTCAAAATGATATCGAGGACGTCAACATATGCTGAGGGAACAAAGCCCAAGCAAAAACAATCAACAAAGGGTACAAATCCCGAAATTATCAAAACTCGAGCCCCTGGCCCGCTTCTTGAAACTCAGAAATTTTCACACCAATATATTCCTTATCTCCCCATGAGTTCATACATATAAAAATTTCTCTAATCTGAACTCAAATGGTCCTTCAAATCCCAATTCAAAAGTCTAATTTTTCAAGCCCCAGTTCTTCAATTTTAGGCTTAGCTTTCATGATTTTCTAGGTGGAATTCACATAATAATCGAGTTTTTAGTTGAAGAAACTTATTTCCCAACGATTCCCCTTGCATTCCTCTTCAATCCCCTTCAAAAGTGTCCAAAAACAAGCATCTTTGGGAGAAATAAGTCCCAAAATCGCAGACAAGACGACTTAAAAATATTCTACCCAGGCCTTAAATTTCCTTCTTCGTTAACGCGGTAAAAGCCTCGCGTCCGCGAAGCTCAAACTTTTGTTGAAGAACTTTTACCCTTCGCGAATGTCACATGGAAGATGTGAACGCGATGCCTTACACAGCCCACTCATTGCGAACGCGTCCTCAACCTCGCGAATGCGATGCATCATTTTGTCAACCAATGCGAACGCGACCCAGTCTCATTCAAACGCGATGCCTACCGATCCAGCACTCCGCGAATGCAAAACCTCACTCGCGAACGCGAAGGCTAAATTCTTGGCCTTCCTCAATCCTTCTTCACGAATGCGAGACTCCACTCGCGAACGCAAAGAGATAAATCTCTGCAACAGCTGAGCAAATTTTTTGCAATTTTCCAAACTTCAAATTGATCCGAATGACTACCCGAAACTCACCCGAGGCCCCCGGGACCTCAACCGAAGGAACCAACACATCCTAAAATCTATTTCAAACTTGTTCTAATCATCAAAACACCTCAAACGATATCAAATCACCCAAAAAACATCAGATTCAAGCCTAAGTTTGTAAAATCATCCGAAATACACTTTTGATTAAAAAAAGCCAACCAAACCATGTCTGAATGAACTGAAATTTTACACACACATCCTTAATGACATAATAAAGCTAATGCAACTCTCGGAATTCAATTCCGACCCCTAGACCAAAATCTCACTTATCAACTGGAAATTGCCAAAATATCAACTTCACCAATTCAAGCCTAAATCTACTCTAGACCTCCAAAACCCATTACAATCACGCTCCTAAGACTCAAATCACCTCCCAAAGCTGAGAGAACCAACGGAACTCACATCCGAGCCCTCTAATACATAAGTCAACATCCGACTGACTTTTCCAACTTAAGCTTCCTTAAAAGAGACTAAGTGTCTCAAACCTTACCAAAATCATTTCGGACTCGATCCAACCAACCCGATACCACAAAATACGCATAACAAAGTATAAAGAAGTAGAAAGGGGGGAAATAGAGCGACAATTCATGAGACTGGCCAGATCGTCACACTGCTAAACCTGCGTGAACTGGGAGATATGATCGACAAGAGCATCCATCCTGGAGATGGTCCTTCTGAGACCAAGCAGAGTAGGTTTACTTGATTTTCAAATGTATTAAGACCAAGTGCCATTAGTGACTTATCTTATTTAGTGTCATTTTGGGTCATCTATTTTTTTACATTAATGAAATGATGCAATTATTGGCACTGAATTTCTTTAAATCTATTTGTCGCTAGGCCTACCTCGGGCACAACGAGGCTCCCAAATTAGGACGTGAATTTACATTCCTGCAATATGTGTTTAAATTCTGCAAACTTTTTAGAATCCTCACTGACGTGTTTACCTTTTATTTTTCTTTATTCTTTATTATTCCCATCCCCTAAGGTTGGTTGCATATACCGGCATCATTAGCATATCACACCAGATCTAGAGTCCCTTCACCCCCTCCTCCTTCAATTAATATGAAAAGTAGATAAAAAGCTAAGATGGATGACTTGAGTGGTATTCGAAAGGAAAACACTGAGAATGCGGAAGCTTCAGATGGTCGGAGTACTTCGGCACCAAATGACTTGGTTTTGCGATTGGAACAAAAGATACTGGAGTTACAAGGAGAACTTGAGCAGGTCCACAACTTAGCAAACCTCTCCCTCACCCTGAATGTCCCCCACATCGACCAACGAAATACCAAAAACCGAGCACCTTCCCAAAATACGGCAAACCGGCATCCACAAAATCCTCCCGCATCCCATCAATATGAAACTCCACCTCAAAATCCCAATCCTTTACCGATACCAACTCCACCACAACACCATCATCAACCAATCCAATACCCACAAGCCACTACCTATCACACTTCTTAGAATACACCACAACGTACTACCGATCCTCATAACTCAACCAACGACCACCACTACACCCAAATCCCTAGGGCTCACCAAAACAAACATATATACGTAGAAACTGCACCTAACTCTACTCAACCAATCTCCTATGTACCAGAATCCCCTGAGAAGGATTTGCTCATCAAAAACATGGCGGAGGAACTCAAGAAACTGATAGGTCGGGTGTTAAAGGAGGTAAAGGGATAGAAGGTCTGAATTACGAGGATCTATGCGTAGAACCAGACATGGAACTGTAGGAGGGTTACAAACCTCCCAAGTTCGAAATATTTGATAGAATAGGTGATCCCGAGGTTCATTTGAGAACTTACTTTGACAAGCTCGTGGGGTTCAAAAAAGATAAAAGGATCCAAATGAAGTTCTTCATGAGAAGACTTATGCCCTATCCCGATACATAAGCCAAAACCCTAAGAAGTGGGCCAATTGGGTGAGCATGGCATCGAAATTAATGGATTGGTTCAGGTTCAATCCAAAAAATGCATCCGATGTCTTCCACATCCAGAACTTAAAGAAGAAACCAACTGAGACTTTCTGCGAGTATCCTACTCGGCGGAGGTTGGAAGCAGCCCAGGTCAGACCAGCACTAGAAGAAGAACAAATGAACAAGTTCTTTTTCCGGGTACAAGACCCAAAATACTATGAAAGGCTAATGGTCATTGAGAATCACAAGTTCTACGATATCATCAAACTCGGAGAAAAGATTGAAGAAGGTATCAAAAGCGGGATGGTGACAAATTTCGAGGCACTACAGGACACGAACAAATCATTACAATCAGGTGACATATCAAAGAAAAGAGAAGTGGGGAAAGTAATGGTGGCTGAAGGCCCAAAATCTCCGCTCATATACCAAACAACTCCACCCACATACCAATCCGCACCTCCCAGATATTCTCAACCCACCACAGCCTATCATACTTATAACACCCTGCCATCCTACTATCATTCACCTCCAACTCATCCAAATTACTAGAATGCTCGACCCAACTTTGATTGCAAACCACCCAGACAATACATCGCTATTGCTGAACCCATCGATCAGCTATATGAAAGGTTGAAGGCTGCTTGTTATGTCACTCATATTCCTACTGTGGCAGTGGAAAACTCATCTCAATGGGTCAACCCAAACAAAACATGTGCATATCATTCCGGTATAAAGGGGAACACCATTGACAAGTGCTGAACATTGAAAAATAAGATCAAGACATTGATTGATAACAACGTCATACAGCTAAAGGAAGCTACACCCAACGTCTATAATAATCCTCTCCCAGATCATATTGGTGACGGGGTATATGTGATAGAGACGGATAAAGAATGGGATCCCAATGTGTCAATTAGGCTTATTCGTGAAGACGATGATTTTAAACCCATAGTCACACTCACTCCTATTGTGGTACAGATACAGCCGTTAGTCAAAGTTGAGGTAACTACATCGGTTCCATTTGCGATAGAGGTAGCTCCACCTGCAGCCACACTTGTTCAATTTGAGGTAGAAGTGGCCACGCCTTTCATAGTGACAGTAGAAACCACACCTCCTTTCAATTCCAAGGCCATACCTTGGGATTATGTTGCCAAAGCTATGCAAAAGGGAAAAGCAAAAATGGAAAAATCTGATGTTGCACAAGAAATGACCAGAATGGGAAGGATCTATACACCTGAACATTTGGGAGGATCTAGCAAGGAGGCTTCTACTAAGCAAAATATCATTGAAACCGGACCGGATGATCTTTGGAGGAAAGTACAGGTGAGGGAATACTCTGTGTTGATCATTTGAACAAAACCCCCGACCAAATATCCATCTTATCACTACTGCAAAATTCATAGACGCACAAGAATGCTTTGACGAAGGTGTTAAATGAAGCTTATGTGCCCAACAATATCACATGCGGAGAAATGGCCAATATGGTGGGGAAAGTGCTGCAAAGTCATAAGATCACGTTCCATGAGGATGATTTACCGCCTGAAGGGTTAAGTCACAACCGGGCATTGCATATCACGGTGAAGTTTGAAGACAAATTCATTGCCTCGGTCCTAATAGATGGAGGTTCAAGCCTCAACATTTGCCTATTGACTACTCTGAATAGGTCGGGAAAGGATTTCCATGAGATACGGGCAGGAAGTATGAATGTGAAAGCCTTTGATAGGTCTCAAAGGGTTGCGATTGGGGAAATTAACCTTTTCCTATAGATGGGGCCAACTTGGTTCGATGTCGAATTCTAAGTGATTGACATATAAGATGCATAAAATCTTCTGTTGGGTCGACCTTGGATACATGTTGCTGGGGCTGTGGCTTCCATACTACACCAGGCCATGAAGTTCGAATGAAATCATCATGAGGTGATCATTGACAGAGATGGAAGTAACCCTATTTAAACCAGTCAAAGTATCCCAATTATCGCAAATAGAAGAAGTCTAGGAGGGGAAACTTATCACCACATTGAATATGTCAATGCAGTTGAGAAAGATAAATGGTGGAGTAACAAGATAGAAACCATACTAGCATGGTCTGGGTACAAACCTAGCAAAGGGCTTGGAAAGAAACTACGGGGCATTACCAAGCCAGTATAGTTGAAACGTCACGTCACAAATTTTGGGCTAGGATACCTAGTAGGAATATGGAAGTACGGTGCAATCTTTCTCAAGAATGTCATATGGATTTTTCCCTACCTCGATATGCCGTTACGTGTTTTGTCGCAAAATATGTGTGTTAGAGGAATTGTCAAGAGAATAGATCCAAGTATGTTAAGGCTATCCCTTCTTTCGTTTGGCATGATCTATATGACACAAACGAAATGAGCAAATACACAATTTCCATAAATGGCTCTATTCATAGAAATACTAGAAATGCTTATGTTCTTGATTCCACATGCGTCATATTATTCTTTCATTTTTTATGGGTCTCAGAAAATAGTAAAATACGTAAGTTAATGAAGTTTATTTCATAACATTAATCAAAGGCACAATTGTCTTATGACACTCCGAAAGATTTTATTGATGTACTTCTCATGCATTGAATTTATTTACATTGACCCATGACTAGATAGTGTTATATATGTGTATATATGTATATGGGATATGGAACAAGGTTACGGCATTATATATGCACCACCACCTGATCAGCTGGTATACGTTGAAAATTTTGCCCACAGTGGCCGAGATGTTATGATGGGATGCCCTTAGAGGCTCTATGATGTTATGAACACATGTACCTATGCACGACATGACATTTATATACATATGCATGACACTATGAGGTCCGAGCAGACGAGGACGACAAGTTCTAAATGGCCTATGCTAGGGCCAAAAAGTAAAGGCAAGAGTGAATGATATATTCGCTATCAAACAATCGCCTGGAGAAGGATTGAGGGACTTCCTCGCCCGATTCAACCAAGTGAGAATGACCTTACCAAATGTATCGGAAGGAATGACCGTCGCAGCTTTCCAAAACGGGCTTAGTAGGAATGAGTCAAGGACGACCAGAAAGTTATTAAGTTGGCTTATGAAATATCCTCCAACTACTAGGGATGAAATACATAGCTCCTACTGTGCCGAGGTCCGAGCAGACGAGGGAGACCTAAATGGGCAAACTCATCGATTGACCTGATATAAGCTGAATCCTGGAAGGATCGAAGAAATAATATTATGAGGGACCTTGTAGCTCCACTACCTAACCAAGAACGAAATCAACCTTATGTCAGAAGAGCCATCGCGCCCTCCTACCAAGAAGAGGGCCCACCTAGACCAAAGACAGGGTCTCATCAAAATGAGAGAGGTTTTCCCTATTTATTATCCGCTCACAATTTTTGTGTGTCACTTTCAGAAATAGTCTACGCATTAGAGGATCTCGGATCAAAGGTAAAGTAGCCATAAAAGATGAGGTCAAATCCAAGCACGAGAAAGTCGGATGCCCTTTGCGAGTTCCACCAAGAGCGAGGTCACAAAACTGAGGATGCATCGCCCTAAGGCAGGAGGTAATAAACATGCTTCGCCAAGGACACCTCAAAGAATTGCTGAGAGACCGTGGAAGGACCAACTTTGAAAGGGGTCGTGAACAGCATAAGGGATCGTCGAAATAGCCCTCACTGAACCGCACCATTTAAATGATCATCGGGGGAAGTGACGATGCTTCTATTAACAGCGTAAAGTTCACCATAACCCATAAGCTCAAACGATCGATCACTCACGAATATTATGATGAACTCGAAGAAAGTATATCTTCGGTAAGTCAGATACCCACGGTTTGGTTTTTCCTCATCATGATTCCCTTGTTATCACTTTCCGTATATTAGATATAGATGTGAGACACATTATAGAAGACAATGTGAGCGGCGCATGCATTATCCACCCTCGAGTAATTACACAAATGAAGCTCTATAATAGGATAGTGTCGCGTTGTATCACACTAACAGGTTTTAACAATGTAGTTGAATCAATATCTGGAGAAATCACACTCCCTGTCCTAGCCAGCAGTGTCACTCCGGAAACCACATTCCATATAATGGACCAAGCCACAATATACAATGCCATAATAGGGCGACCATGAATACTTCCCATGAAAGACATCCCCTCCAGCTTGTACAAAGTCATCAAATTTCAAACTCCATGGGGGATATTCAGCATACGAGGAGAACATCGCACATCTCAACCGCGAACGGCGATAAAGTCGCAAGTCCTTGCTGACATCATCACTGACTTAACCACAAAAATATTGCCTGAGTCGAGAAAGAAGCCACCCACGCTTCTCCCCAAATATGGGACCTTTAGGTTTTGTACACCGATGGTGCCTCTAAGTGTCAAGGTCCGAATTGGGACTCATACTCAAAGTCCCAAAAGGCTAAGTGATTTGCCAGTCCAAAAGGTGCCCGTACATGACTAACAATGACGCCGAGTACGAGGCAGTAATTGCAGGGTTAAGGCTAGCACTCAAGTACAAGGCGAGATGGGTAAGACTACGCCGTGATTCTCAACTTGTCGTCAACCAAGTCATGGGGACTTTCCAGATCAAAGAGCAAAGATTAAAAAAATACTAGATCGAGATCTATAAGCTGCTAAACGAGTTCGATAAATATCAGCTCAACCAGATCCTCTGAGCACAGAACGCCGAGGTAGATGGCCTTACCAAATTAGCAGTGGCCACCAAAAATATCACAAACGAAGAAAGAAACCTGGTCACCCTCCTCCACTCATCGATAGATCAAATCGAGGTAAGAACTATAAACCTAGCTTGGGATTGGTGCAACCATATTATTATATATTTGCGGGATGGCTTACCCTAGATGACAAAAAAGAAGTCAAGAAACTTCAAATGCAAGCAACCAGGTACAACATCATTCATAATCACGAGGAACAAGTAAAGAAGCCGCTCCCAAATAACCTATCATCGAAACTGGCCCGGATGATCTTTGGAGGAAAGTGAGAAAGGGGTACTCTGTAGTGGATCATTTGAACAAAACCCCTGCTCAGATTTCCATTCTGTCACTGCTTCAGAATTTTAAGACGTATAGAAATACATTAATGAATGCATTGAATGAAGCTTACGTGCCCAACAACATCACCGGTAGAGAGATGGACAACATGGTAGGGAAAGTATTGGAGAGCCACAAGATCACCTTTCATGAAGATGAACTACCACTTGAAGGACTGAGTCACAATAGGGCACTACACATCACAGTACAGTTCGAGGACAAATTCATCGCCAGAGTCCTGATAAATGGGGTTTCAAGCCTCAATATTTGTCCGTAGACTTCATTGAAAAGGTTGGTTAAATATTTCCATGATATACAAGCAGGGAGTATGAATGTGAAAGCATTGAATGGGTTTCAAAGGGCTACAATTGGAGAAATCAACCTTTGTTTGCAGATGGGCTCGACTTGGTTTGATGTTGAGTTCCAAGTATTGGACATATCTGCTACGTACAATCTTTTGTTGGGACGACCTTGGATACATGTTGTTGGAGCCGTAGCTTCTACGTTACACCAGGCCGTAAAGTTTGAATGGAACCATCAGGAGGTGATCATTCATGGTGATAGAAGTAATCCCATCTACACTAATCAAACTATTCCGGTTGTCGAGAATAGAATGAAGTTGGATGGAGAAACATACCATCGTATCGAGCGTGTTAATGCAATAGAGAAACACAAGTGGTGGAGTAATAAGATCGAAGGCATACTGTTGTGGACAGGGTATGAACCCGGTAAAGGTCTCGGTAAGAATCTCCAGGGCATCACTAAGCCAATATAACCAAAACGTCATGGTACCACCTTTGGACTTGGGTATCAGTACACCTGGCATGACTACGATGATTGATTGCCGCCATGTTGTGGCCCCTATTACCCTCTTGAATAGCCAATACCGCATCTGCATTAAACATTTTAATAGAATGACATGATATGGGCGTTTGAAGAAGATGAGGCTTTAACTTGCCTAAGGGATCTGTTTCTGGATGATGAATACATGGACTATAATGCAATAGTTGAGGAGGAGGAGGAGGAGGAGGAGGAGGAGGAGGAGGAAGAAGACCTCACCATTCAGACCATGGAGAAGGAGCTGTTCTCAAGAATTGAACTGCTGCACCATCCCGAGCCCGTCGAGTTCTTGGGTAGCCCGACAATTAGCATGATATGTTTTAAAAAAAAGCAATTTTAAGCCTTTAAGATATTTCCAGTATTTTGTTTTCAGACGCATTTTGTTTTGAAATAATTGCTCGAGTCATCAAGTCGTGCCTGTTTTGATGTTTTCGAGATTTAATTAATGCATTATTATTTTAGTATTTATTATTATCTTTTACATTTTTCCTCTATAGCATTATTATTATTTATCCTGATGAACCAACAACTGTGACATGTAATGAGACAACGCAACATAAGGGTAGTGATTCAAAAAAACTAGAAGAAGAGGATATAATCCCTGAGGAAAGTGTCAGAGAAGTTGAGAATTTGAAGAACAAGCCTAAGTCCAATATGGACGAAACCGAGATAGTCAACTTGGAAGATTCTGAAATAGCCAAAGAAACCTGCATAAGTATCCACTTGTCACCATCAGAAAAAGAAGAATACACCCGCTTCCTGAAAGAATATGAAGATATCTTTGCATGGTCTTATGATAATATGACCAGTTTGAGCAAATCCATAGTGTCTCACAAGTTTAACCACAAGCAATGGCATTAGAAATTACCATTTGCCTTATTGGGACATCGTACTACAGTCTGCACATCAACCGGAGCAACTCCCTACATGCTTGTTTATGGTATTAAAGCTATCATTCGTGTCGAGGTCGAAATTCCTTCTTTGAAAATTATACAGGAAGCAGAACTCAGTGATGCAGAATGTATAAGGAGTCGCTATGAAAAATAGGCTCTTATTGATGGAAAAAGAATGAATGCAATATGTCATGGTCAACTTTATCAGAACATAATGTCTAGAGCTTTTCAACAAAAGGGTCAAACCTAGACAATTCGCACTGGGGCAGCTGGTGTTGAAAAGAATCTTCCCGCATCAAGATGAAGCCAAAGGAAAGTTTTCGCTCAACTGGCAAGGTCCCTACATAGTCCACAGGGTACTAACAGGAGGGGCACTCATGCTAGCAGAAATGGACAAAGAAGTTTGACCAAAGCCTATCAATTCGAACAAAAAATTGTTTACATTTCCTCATCTGATGTAACTGAAATATGCTTGAACTGATTCCTATTTAAGAGGTAATACATAAACAGCCATGTGGGTTCGGTCACATCTTAATAAAATTTTCATTTTCCCCATAACCAAAAACTGGGTCAGAATTTTGAGGAGGACCCTTAAAATTCCAGAGCAAGTCCAGCCGACTTCATCATATGCAAGACAATTAGAGAATCGGTTAAGTAACAGGGGCAAAATTTTGAGAAGGATTCTCAAAATTCTAGAGCAAGTCCAAGAAACTTGATATTACATACCAAGTTTAATGCAAGTAAGCCGCAATGTCTCTAAAACTATCACATTCATTAGTTCATCTAATTTACTTGATATTACATACCACTATGTTTTCTAAATAACTCTATTTTATCAAATACACGCACATTTTTTCCCGAAAAAACTTTATTTCTATGGCAGCCAGATGTTACCCAGGGTAACTCAAATAGGATCCCCAGAAGCAAATCAAGCATGCGAAGACACGAACTGACCTCCCCCGCAAAACTCGCGATTTTTCTTTAGATGAAGGCAGAATGAACATGATAGGAGCATTCACAAGTATACACATAACAAAATCACTATCCTCATAATGGCGAGGCCGCCAAACGCAAATATATTTCCAGCTAAGAAATATTTTGCTCCTACTTGCTATTTGTCCACTTTCATAAGACTAAGCATTGTCTCCCTTTCTTGCATGAGGCTAAGACCTGCCTCCTCAAATTGCATAAGGCTAAGCACTACCTTCTATTGTATGAGACTAAGCATTGTCTCCCTTTCTTGCATGAGGCTAAGCCTTGCCTCCCTATTTCCCTAAGGCTAAGCACTGTCTCAAACCTTGCATGAGGCTAAGCCCTGCCTCCACAAATTGCATAAGGCTAAGCACTGCCTTCCATTGCATGAGACTAAGCATTGTCTCCCTTTCTTGCATGAGGCTAAGCCCTGCCTCCCGAAGTTGCATAAGGCTAAGTAGTGCCTTCCATTGCATGAGACTAAGCACTGTCTCAAACCTTGCATGAGTCTAAGCCTTGCTTCCCTATTTGCATAAGGCTAAGCACTGCCTTTCCTTGCATGAGACTAAGCACTGTCTCGAATCTTGCATGAGGCTAAGCCCTGCCTCCCCAAATTGCATAAGGCTAAGCATTGCCTTCCCCTACATGGGACTAAGCATTGTCTCCTCTTCTTGCATGAGGCTAAGCCCTGCCTCCTCAATTGCATAAGGCTAAGCATTGCCTTCCCATGCATGAGACTAAGCATTGTCTCTTCTTCTTGCATGAGGCAAAGCATTGCCTCCCCAAATGCATAAGGCTAAGCTTTGCCTTTCCTCGCATGAGACTTAGCATTGTCTCTCCTTGCATAACCGCAAATGATGCATTGTTCAAAACCTTGCATTATTCTCTTCTCTCGGGGCTATGCTCTGGCCCCCGACCTTAAACATGACTAAGCTCTGTCTTGTGCATCATATCTTTGCATTTCATGGGATGAAACATCACCATATTATCCAAAGGCATCATAGTCCGAAGGCATCATCCTGATAGACAGAAGACACCATTCCATGCCCTGAGGATATCTCAATATTGCATATCATTATTCAAATGCATCATGGTTCAGAGGCACCATTCTCATGGCCCGAGAATATCATTTCATGGCCTGCGAATCTCTTATCTCACGATTCATGGCCCAGGACGTCCTGGTCTAAGGACATCATCCTCCCCGTCCAAAGGCAATCCTCATGGTCCAAAGGGAATTTGCATCATGTTTAAATTATCTTTCTTGCATGTATCGTATTTTAAATTTTGCATGTAATCCAGGAGGTAACCTTCGTTCAAATAGGAGCAACCTTCGCTCTGCTTTCCGCTCTCAGCATTCATACCCTGTTGTTATTTCAAACGTAATCGATTCCTATCAGTTACTCACTTTTACTCTATGACCATTCAGATATATGCCCTGTGATACATCAATAGCATCTCAAATTCACATTTGCGACTTCGCACAAATTCATCTGATACTATCCCACTCAAAAGAACCCTTTCCAAAATACACGAATGTCACGACCCAATTCCTGAACTCGGCCATGATGGCGCCTCTCGTGAAGATAAGACCAGCCAACAGACTAACAATACTTCCTTTAGCAATTACTTAGCATGAATGAGTCAAAACAATAGATAACATTATCATAAGTGCGGAAGAATATGATATAACAGGGAACCATCCCAGCTCAGCCCGAAATCGGGGTGTCACAACTCACGAGCATCTAAAGAATACTAACACTATTACAAGACCAGTAATATACAGATTTGGAATTTAATACCAACGGAAGAAATACAGTGCCGCGAACGCTGACGGTCACCTAGCACAGCTATGATAGCAAGATCTCCAATCGGCTCAAAACCCGCTACCGGGTGAACAATTACCTGCATCAACACACGAGGTGCAGGGAGTAAAGTGAGTACTCTAACTCAGTGAGTAATAAGGGTAAATAATAGTTGAGCAACAGTAAATCACGTAAAGCAAATCAACATGCTATATGTACAGTGTAACCCATTGAGAAAACAGGGAAAAACGTGAAAATCCTTTAGAAAATATCTTGACTCAGTTCAAAACCTCTTTTGAAAATATATTTTTCCAACAGTTAAGTAAGTAAATGGATGCGGAACAGGTAGTGCAAGTCAGCACAAAAGTCAGCCCCTCGGGCACAAACAATTATGCAAAAATAAGCACATAAAACTCGCCCCTCAGGCAATATTCTTGTTCCTGGTCAGCCATTGTTACCTGACCCCTTTACATCGTACACTGTCACTGTTACCACTGTCTAAGATTTATCCTCTTTAAGAGTGATCAGACAATATCAGAACAACAAATAAATATCTCAAGAAATAACACAAACAACGGATAGTAAACAAATGTATGAATGCAATGCATATGATGGTACGCTCCGGTACCCAAGGCGGCGTGCAGTCCGATACGTTTAACGTCGACGACGCTCACTGGGGGTTTGTACAGACTCCGGAGGAGCTCCTACAGCCCAAGCGCAATATCAGCCATATCGTGGCATCAAACAGGCTCTCAACATCAATATCAATATATCATCGCTGCGGCGTGCCGCCCGAGCCATCCATATATTTAGAAATCACTATGGCACTGCTGCAGTGCACAACCCGATCCATGCTCAGTCCAGAAATGCACGTAAGCCACTTTGGCAATATTAACATGGTTGTCCTCAGCTCAAACGTTAATAAAATATTGTTTAAGTTTTCAAATCATAGAAAAAATGGCTGAGTTTGCAAAACCGTATTAAAACATTGTACCGAGATCAAATAATATGCAAAGTAATGCAAAAACAGTGATATCAATCCCCGAAGGATTCACATAGTTAGCACGAAGCCCAAACATGGCAATCAGCCCAAATTATGATGATAACAAATAATTTCAGTCAAATACGCGGTAAAAATCAACAACCGGGACGGACCAAGTCATAGTCCCCAACGGTGCTCTNCACGCGTTGAATCTAACAAAAATCAGAGCGAATACATCACAATATGCTAAGGGGACAATACCCAATCGAAAACAATCGAGAAATAGCAAAACTCTCAAAACTAGCAAAACCCGAGCCCCGGGACCGCTTCTCGAAAAATTATGAAACTCACATAACTGGATTCCTCATCTCGCCACGAGTCCATACATACCAAGAACTCCCAAATCCGAGCTCAAATGACCTATCAAATCTCAATTTGGAATATCAAAAACTCAAGCCCTAGTTCATAAATTTTAGGCTCAATTTCCATGAATTTCTAGACCAATTTCACATTATAATCATGTTTTTAAATCGAAAATCTTACCTCCAATAAACTCCACTCGAAACCCTCTTCTATAGCTCCCAAAAAGCTCCCAAGATGTTCAACAATGGAGGAAAAATGCATAACTTTCGCGGATGAAATATAATATAAAACCCTTCTGCCAACAGCGACTTTTGCTTCTGCGGTTCCAATACCGCTTTTGCGGCTTCCGCTTATGTGGTCAGCGTCCGCTTTTGCGGACCTTTCACTTAAGGCAACTATTCGCTTCTTCGGCCACACAACCGCTTCTGCGGTTACCGCTCTTGCGGTCTCTTTCCGCTTCTGCGGACTTTCACCTAAGGGGCATGACCACTTCTGCAGTCAAAAACTCGCACCCGTGATACCGCTCCTGCGGTCAAGGCTTCCGCTTATGCGAAACCAGCACTGAACTCGAATTCCGCTTTTGCGCCTGCCCATCCGCTTCCGCGATATCGCACCTGCGGTCCCAAAACCGCAGGTGCGAAAACACCAGATACCAGCAACCTTCAGCAACACACAAGTCCGATTTTCTTCCCGTTGGCCATCCGGAATCGCCTCGAGGCCCCCGGGACCTCAACGAAAAGCACCAACATATCCCAAAACATCATACGAACTTGTTCCAGTCATCAAACACATCAATCAATGCTAAAACCATCAATTCACATCGGATTCAAGCCTAAGTTTCTTCAAAACTTCCGAAATGCGCATTCGATCAAAAACCCAACCAAACGATGTCTGAATGACTTGAAAATTTGCACACATATCGAAAATCACCCGACGAAGCTACCGCAACTCTCGGAACTCCATTCCGACCCTCGGATCAAAATCTCGCCTATCAACCGGAATTCGTCAAAATACTAACTTCGCCAATTCAAGCCTAATTCTACATCGGACCTCCAAAATCAATTCCGATCACGCTTCGAAGTCACAAATCATCCCCCGAAGCTAACCAAATCACCGGAAATTACATCCGAGCCCGATAACTCATAAGTCAACGTCCATTTGACTTTTCCAACTTAAGCCTTCCTTAAAGAGACTAAGTGCCTCATTTCTTATCAAAATCAATCCAAATCAACTCTAACACACCACATACCAATAACGAAACATGAAGAAGCACGAAATGGGGGAAACGGAGCAATAACACATGAGACGACGGGCCGGGTCGTCACATCCTCCCCAACTTAAACGAATGCTCGTCCTCGAGCGTACCCAGAGTTGCCCTAGAAGCCAACCAACAGTTAAATGACCTTACCAAGCATATACCCGGGGTGATTCCACATCACCCTAACTCACATAGGTCCGATAATACAACACAACTGAAATTTCACAGTCCATCTAGACCATAAACCGTAGAACCACATTGCACTTCAGAAATCATACCCAGAATAAACCCGAACCAGCTGTAGTAACCCACACCTGCAACCTCAGGTGAAATCATACAACATACCACATAATCCAACACTCAAAACGATAGTCTCTATTCACAGCAGTTGCCCACAATACTCAATTACCGATAGGAACCTCTTATTAGCTAAAGTCTTATTCCAACACTTTCATATACTGCCAACGATAGTTAAAACACGCGATAAACCACAACCATTCCTCAGATCAACCTTACTTGAAGCCACTTACCTTTTGACCAATACCACAACAGATTTCCGGACCAGACCTCGATTTTATCCTTCTAACAAGCTGAAATCACATATGTTCGAATTCATTAATGAATCCAATGATCACCTCGAACCCAACACACCACTCTGGTAATATGACCCCTCAACACAGGCCTAAGCCGCAACTTGCATAATACATGCACCAATGAGAAGCAGTATGAACATACTCAAATCATGACAATTGACTCAAACGAAAGAGTGGTACCTCAAGCTCATCAGTACCATTACAACAATAAGCTGAGACCCCGTCTCACATCATAGAAATAGAGTACCTGAATTCCTCCTCGAAAGGTCATAACTTCACGTGGCCTTGCCACAACGCGCGATCCTATCCAAACACTGTTACACATGAAGCACCTCAAGTCACCATGCTCAAAATAGATAGCCACGCACAGATTGATATCTGAAACCAAGCAATCCATCACACCCACGGTAAAGCAAGTAATATACACCATTCAATCCTAAAAGGACATAACCGATGCGCCATTCGCCGAGCAACACCCAATACGGACTTTCCTCAGAAACCAGGGAGCAAGGCATACAGAGTAGCATATGGAAAACTATTCTCAACATCACACTGTTGCGGCGTGCAACCCGATCTAGATCACATACCCGTGGCGGCGTGCCACCCGATCTACACAAATATCTCACATAGGGAGATGCACATCGAGCCAAATTTGCTCATTATAACAAAATACCGAGTATCGGTTGTAAGCATACTGAGTGCATAATGATATCTACATATAGCGTTGTAAGCTACAAAACTCAAACACAACAGAGGTTTCCCCCCCTCAACTTCCACTATGAATCTCGATAGCAGCGCACTATATGTGCCCACAGTCCAAAAATCATAACGCCTCACAGCACAGAAAAAGCAACTCATAGATCTCCCCAGATCACTGGCGGGTTCAATAACGATCGAATCAACCTATCCTTCATCAATACCACTCATGACTAACCAAACTAACGCAAGTTAAATATGTAGCCACATTGGCCTGCCAACGAACTCAATACCAAGAAGCCTGAAGCTGCTCCTTCCACTACCATAACTCCTGCCGGAGCCGTACGATATGGTGCCCGACACCAAACAAATACCGAAATCCACAGTCTTACCTGGCGACATGCCCGGCCACAAGGAACGCATCCGAAAAGGTCCCTCAATATTGGAACTGAACCAATATGAGGAACCTCAACACTAGGACAACCAATCTACACCCCAATGTCATATCCAAAATCTTATATACCAAGCAAAGAAAGACCCACTCGGCCTTCCAAATCCCAGTAGCCGCTAACGGTACCAATACACACGATCTACAACCACTACATAGTCTGTACCTGAGAACTCTCAGTCTACTACTCCATATAGCACGTGAATCACTGTACCTGATCCCAAATTCCACAATATGAATACATTTTACACCTCTAGTACCCAGTCATTCCACAAAAGATATTCTAAAACTCCCATGTGCCATCAAACACACTCAAGTATCAGCAGTCGATCTAGCTATAAATCACCGCAATACTACTGAAGTATCATCAGCCCGATCACATTACCCTTCTTCCGAGACATATACTCTTGTCAAATCACTTCCAATTAGCAGTACCATTTTCTTGATTACCTGAGGCTACCCGTTGCCTGAGGATTTTATGAACTCCTTTTCAGAACTGAACTGTAACTCATCTAACTAAGAACTTCCGCTGATCCCATTAGGAAGAAGAATCATTACACATTTCATGCTTCACATACCCATAGAAAGATATATACATCTCCAAACCACGATAAACCCAACAAGAGCTCTCTCCAAATTCCATTTGCACAAGCTAAACTGGCAGGACTGAATCCAGCTACCTAAACCAAGCTAAGCAAGCTGTCAGAACTCAAGAGCTTCGCTGCACAATATCTGTAAGGGCTCACAGCCTCGTACGCATACAAAGAATTAATCATGTTCTTACCATACCGATTCGGTCTACTATCAAGATATTCCATATATTTAGTTTCTCTTTTTATTCATCATCCACTTGATATTTCTCCCTCGCTGTATCATCACAATGCCTCAATCCAGGCTTACCACACGAGACTCGCATATAAGACTACATTGTCTAAGACCCATAGGCCACTGAATACTCTCTCAACTGATCCCAGAAATACCACATGTCTTGATCTTTTCTAATGAAAACACAGTCCCTAGCCACCTACACAACCTTAAGACACCTGATTATTACATGCCAAATCTTGGTCACAATAAAACCATTCTCGAGAGTCATTCACTCTTACACAACTGTAAATTATCTGACTTAACGAACAGAACTACTCGTGCCTTATTAGCACTCTAACACCGCAAGACATGATCTCATACTAATGCAAATAATCGTCTTCCTTCTCTATACACTGAACATTCTTTATCAACCATAGATCAAGACATCCTAGTATTTTCTCACATCTACGAAGCACCATGTAACCTTCGTCAAAATTTTTGCCTTACTCGTGCCATCCTCGGCTCAATTTCTACAACCCGAACTGATCCGCCATTATTCCTCAAAAAGAAACCAACATAGCACATAACCGTGCAATCAGCTAATCAACAGCAACCTCCCCAACTTGGCTCGAAGCCATACATCAAGACGCACTCAACAGCTCATATATCTTTTACTCTAATGATGCCACAATACCATAGTGAGAGTAAACTCAAATCATCTACTAGTTTGTGAAAACACAGATCATCTAGTACTGAAATCCTCGGCAAACCTCGCATTCGTCCCCACGTCAGTTGAGTCCACTCTCTAGAGCGACCCGAATTTATCAAATTTCGACACGTACTCTTCAAATACCACGAGATCTTCTATCGATATACATAAGAATCATACCACTTAAGAACACTCCACATGAGATAACCCACCTGCTTCGCCTCAGTTTAGTATTTCAGCACACCTTCCACCATCATACGCATAACACAGCCATTTGGTCTCCCCGAGTCTGAACTCATACCGCCACACGTAATGTACTTCACTTCCCAACTAGGAGACGCGAAAATATTTTTCACGCGCCCACATTTGGCTACACATCGAATCACAATAGGAATCAAACACTTAACAGTTCATCTATTATCCAGCAGACTTCTTCGTTACTACCAAGTCATATATATATATATATACATCCCGCAGTACTAACATACTCATCACATGGATATCAAACCGCCATTCCGGCTAATAAGGACAACACTGAATATATAAGTTCAAAACATTTGCTCACACAATCAACACCTCGGTGCTCAAGCCATAGGCAAAGATCTGACCTCAAGTCCTCCAGACTGGCCCAACATACTCACGAAGATCACATATCGCCCCTCGATCGGGGAAATCACAAACCATCAAGGCACATATAATATTGAGCGCTCAGGTGCGCATGCAGACGTGAGGAAGGAATTTCAAGAGCTATATCTCAAGCTGAATCAAGTACGCACGATAAGAATTCCAAGAAAGTGAAGTTTCCTAAAGGTTCTGCAGCCTCTCGAGGATAAATACACACGTCTCCATACCGATGCGCGAGACTCTACTAAACCTGCTCATGACTCGTGAGACCTATTAACCTAGGCTCTGATACCAACTTGTCACGACCCAATTCCCGAACCCGGACGTGATGGCGCCTCTTGTGAAGAAAAGGCTAGCCAACAGACTAACAATACTTCCTTTAGTAATTACTTAGCGTGAATGAGTCAAAATAATAGATAACATTATCATAAGTGCGGAAGAATATGATATAACAGGGAACCATCCCAGCTCAGTCCGAAATCGGGGTGTCACAATTCACAAGCATCTAAAGAATCCTAACACTATTACAAGACCAGTAATATATAGATTTGGAATTTAATACCAACGGAAGAAATACGGTACCGCGAACGCTGACGGTCACCTGGCACAGCTATGATAGCAAGATCTCCAATCGGCTCAAAACCCGCTACTGGGTGAACAATTACCTGCATCTACACACGAGGTACAGGGAGTAAAGTGAGTACTCCAACTCAGTGAGTAATAAGGGTAAATAATAGCTGAGCAACAATAAACCACGTAAAGCAAATCAATATGCTATATAGTACAGTGTAACCCTTTGAGAAAATAGGGGAAAACGTGAAAATCCTTTAGAAAATATCTTGACTCAGTTCAAAATCTCTTTTGAAAATATCTTTTTCCAACAGTTAAGCAAATGGATGCGGAACAGGTAGTGCAAGTCAGCATAAAAGTCAGCCCCTCGGGCACAAACAAGTATGCAAAAATGAGCTCATAAAACTCGCTCCTCAAGTAATATTCTTGTTCCTGGTCAGCCATTGTTACTAGACCCGTTTATATCATACAGTGTCACTGTTACCACTGTCTAAGATTTATCCTCTTTAAGAGTTATCAGACAATATCATAACAGCAAATAAATATCTCAAGAAATAAGACAAACAACGAATAGTAAACAAATGTATGAATGCAATGCATATGATGGTACACTCTAGTACCCACTGTGGCGTGCAGTCCGATCCATTTAACATCGAAGGCGCTCACTGGGGGTGTGTACAGACTCCGGAGGGGCTCCTACAGTCCAAGCGCAATATCAGCCATATCGTGGCATCAAACAGGCTCTCGGCCTCAATATCAATATATCATCGCTGCGGCGTGCAACCCGAGCCATCCATATATTTAGAAATCACTATGGCACTGGTGCGGTGCACATCCCGATCCATGCTCAGTCCAGAAATGCACGTAAGCCACTTGGGCAATATTAACATGATAGTCCTCAGCTCAAACGTCAATAAAATATTGTTTAAGTTTTCAAATCTTAGAAAAATGATTGAGTTTGCAAAACTGTATTAAAACCTTGGACCGAGATCAAATAATATGCAAAGTAATGAAAAAATAGTGATATCAATCCCCGAAGGATTCACATAGTTGGCACGAAGCCCAAACATGGCAATCAGCCCAAATTATGAAGATAACAAATAATTTCAGTCAAATATGCGGTAAAAATCAACAACCGAGACGGACCAAGTCTTAGTCCCCAACGGTGCTCTACCCCACGCTCATATCCGTCATGCAATTCACCTCAATACACTACTATGATGTGCAAATCCGGGGTTTCAAACCCTCAGGATATCATTTACAAGTATTACTCACCTCGAACCGATGAAATCTCTAGCCCGCGACGCCTTTGCCCCTTAAATCAGCCTCCACGCACGTCGAATCTAACCAAAATCAGAGCGAATACATCACAATATGCTAAGGGGATAATACCCAATCGAAAACAATCGAGAAATAGCAAAAATCTCGAAACTAACAAAACCCGAGCCCCGGGCCCGCTTCTCGAAAAATTACAAAACTCACATTACCGGATTTCTCGTCTCGCCACGAGTCCATACATACCAAGAACTCCCAAATCCGAGCTCAAATGACCTATCAAATCCCAATTTGGAATATAAAAAACTCAAGCCCTAGTTCATAAATTTTAGGCTCAATTTCCATGAATTTCTAGACCAATTTCACTTTATAATCATGTTTTTAAATCGAAAATCTTACCTCCAATAAACTCCTGTCGAAACTCTCTTCTATGGCTCGCAAAAAGCTCCCAAGATGTTCAACAATGGAGGAAAAATGCATAACCCTCGCGGATGAAATATAATATAAAACCCATCTGCCAACAACGACTTTCGCTTCTGCGGCTCCAATACCGCTTTTGCGGCTTTCGCTTATGCGGTCAACGTCCGCTTTTGCAGACCTTTCACTTAAGGCAACTTTTCGCTTCTGCGGTTACCGCTCTTGCGGTCTCTTTCCGCTTCTACGTACTTTCACTTAAGGGGCATGACAGCTTCTGCGGTCCAAAACTCGCACCCGCGATACCGCTCCTGCGGTCAAGGCTTCCGCTTATGTGGAACCAGCCGTGATCTCGAATTCTGCTTTTGCGCCTTCCCATCCACTTTCGCGATACCGCACCTGCGGTCCCAAAACAGCAGGTGCGAAAACACCAGATACCAGCAACCTTTGGCAACACACAAGTCCAATTTTCTTCCCGTTGGCCATCCGGAATCGCCTCGAGGCCCCCGGGACTTCAACCAAAAGCACCAACATATCCCAAAACATCATACGAACTTGTTCCAATCGTCAAACACATCAATCAATGCTAAAACCATCAATTCACATCGGATTCAAGCCTAAGTTTCTTCAAAACTTCCGAAATGCGCATTCGATCAAAAACCAACCAAACGATATATGAATGACCTGAAAATTTGCACACATATCCAAAATCACCCGACGAAGCTACTGCAACTCTCGGAACTCCATTCCGACTCTCGGATCAAAATCTCGCCTATCAACCGTAATTCGCCAAAATACTAACTTCGCCAATTCAAGCCTAATTCTACACCGGACCTCCAAAATCAATTCCGATCACGCTTCTAAGTCACAAATCATCCCCCGAAGCATACCAAATCACCGAAGATCACATCCGAGTGCTATAACTCATAAGTCAACATCCAGTTGACTTTTCCAACTTTAGCCTTCCTTAAAGAGACTAAGTGCCTCATTTCTTATCAAAATCAATCCAAATCAACTCTAACACACCACATATCGTTAACGAAACATGAAGAAGCATGAAATGGGGGAAACAGAGTAATAACACATGAGACGACGGGCCGGTACATCACAACGACCATCCGTATAATTACACCATCGGTTTTGTTCACCGTTGGATCCAGAACTACTATGACCTGATTCTTGGACAACCAGGGATATGTAGGCAACTCATAGATTAGAGTGTGGCCTATATTTTTCAATCACCCCATTTGGTCAAAATCGGTCATTATTTCTTTACCTGACAACTCTTCCATCCTTCCCGAATAAAGAGGGGCAGCTGTTGAAACCCAATTTTTTTCTCATATTTTTTAATATACATATATAATTTCAAAATAGTGCATATGAATCATCACTTGATTTATAAACGCATACAAGAATTTTTTATATAATTTTCTATAAGCTTAAAAAGGTTTCTAAATCAATTTATTCCAATATTTTTATTATATAAATACTCATTATTTTTATGATGATTTTATCATCTAATTTCATCATTTACACCCATATTAGATTTTAAATATTTTAACATATTTATCATAAATACATTTGCATTTTAAGGCTAAAATTACACATTTTGCAATAATAGCCCATATATACTTATAATTACTTTATTTATATGAAAAATAACTTTTTATATTTTTAAAGTGTTGAATAATTGTTATTTACTATTTTTATGCACAAATAATATTTTTGTTATTTATATATTATTTTTTATAAATTATTTGTTTAATAAATTGGGTAATTAAAATCTGGCCCCAATTTTTAATTGAATTTTCAGACCTAAGCTACCCAAACCAACCCAATTACCCTAGCCCAATTACTTAACCCAGTCCGCCTAACCCAATACCCATTTTACTCGACCCAAACCCCATTCAATCCCGTCCGTTGATCTTTAGAGATCAACGACCCCCATTCAATACCCATCTTTTAATTTAACTCCCTCCCCGAAAACCCTAATAACTCTCACCAAACGCTGCCCTTAAACTCCTTCCTCGCCTCTCCTTTGAATCCCTAGGCGCCGTTACCTTAATCCCTCCCTAATCCTTGTTTGATTCCAACCAGATATGGAATCGCTTGATAATTTTCTTACCTTATTGGTCTTATCTCGCTACTGGCTATTCGATTATGGTATAACCTAGTGGCTTGCCTAACATGGCAAGCCGATTTCTCCATTTTTGGACCAAATCTAGTTCGAACCTTCCCCTTTTCTCATCTATATTCATTCTTCACCTCTTTGGGTACGAATCTCTGAGATTCTTTTGACTCCGTGTTTACCCTAAAAATAGGGTTTAGATCTTTTAAGACCTGCTTAAATTTTTCTTACTTTTATTTATTAAAAATCTCCCGTATGTTTACGCATGTTTGTTTTCTCTGCTATTTTTTTCATTAAAAGTTTTGCCTAATTTATTTGACCTAGAATTAGGGCTCAAATCTTTATGATATATTCTAGTTCTATTTATGGTCGAATATCTTCTGAATTGTTCCGTTTACCTGTGATTTTCATATTGGTTTTACTTGCCCTAAAATTAGGGCTCAGGTCTTTTAAGATCTGTCCTGGTTCTATTTTGTTGAGTCTCTCCTTTAATGTTCCCTTATATCTGTCTATATGCATTCTATTTTTTTAAATTTGCTAACCAGTTTATTTGCCCTAAATTTAGGCCTCAGATTTGTTATGATTCTTATTTTGTTAACGTGTATTCTTCAATATTTTCCTATAGCTGTCTATATGCATGTTATTTTCCTTTGATTATTCTGACTGATTTTACTTACCCTAAAAATTAGGGTTCTGATCCTTATTTCATTTTTTCTTACTAATTCTATCTATCTGTTCTTGCCTTAATTATTATATGAGAATCTTTGGTTCCCATACTTGTTTTATTACTGTTGTACGCGTCTATACACTGTTATTTCTGACTTGCCTTAATAATGTGTTGAGTTTTTTCTTAAATAAGTTGATTAATATTTTCATGTTTGGGTACCCTAGCCTAAGGCTATTTAAACCCTTTCCCTCTTTCCCCTTAGGACAAGACTAAGAACTTGAACTATTTTCACTACTAAACTCTTTATTCTATACTACAATATTCTGTATTGATTACTGGCCCGCTGGAAGCCAAGGCCAAAAACCTATATTGTTGTTTGCTGCTACTGATGGTCATTGCCTCATTGCTTAACCTTTTCCTATTTCATTCGAACCGGTAAGTCAATAAGACTCCTCTCTATCTCAATTTCTCAATATGCTACTGCACTAGATTCATTGCTCTATGTGTGTTAGGCTTGTCTTAACTTAGTGATGAAACCTGTTTGATTATGTGCACTCAATGTTGTCCTTAAGTGTGTTTAATATCATTCCCTAAAACCATCATATCATTTACCCCTTAATCTATTTTATTAGTATATTATTTTGTTCTCACTGTGCTATTAGTTCTTACTAATCACCAGCATGCTATTTTCTTAATCTGAATTCTTTACTGTCCTTGTGAAGTATGTTTTGATCCCTTGTTAAAGTTTCAAACTTGTTAGTTTCAAAACTTATTAGTTTCAACGTGTTTGTCTCTGTTTCTGTGTGTGACTTTATCCCTAAGTATGATTTATAATCCTGTCATGCACTCTACTAAACCCTAACCCTTGCTCATCTGAGTACTGTTCATAGCCTTCTTGGCGTGAGCATTGCTCAGGGTTCGTATGAGACCCTCGTGAACTCTGACACTCCAGGATTTGATATCTAATCTTCCCTTGAATTGGTTCTGATTTTTCACTCTAGTGTGAACACTGCCCGGGGTTCATGAAGCCTTTGGGAATTCTGACACACTAGAGGACGGGGCTTGGTAAGCTTGTGCTCTAAAACAGAAGTGAGTCAATCACTTTGTGATTCTATAAACACTGGCAGTTGGAGAAGTTGTGGATTGAAGGGCCTGGCCCATCCTGATGTTGTTTTAGCCCTGTTGAAGGCTTCCTATAGTTTACATACTTTGTAATTTATTCAATTGATTCTGGTCTGGAAAAATTATTTATAATAACGATTGGGGTTGATAATTGATAGTTTATATAAGTCCACCAAACTATAGATAGACCAGGTCCTCTATGAGTTTCCACTGAGAACGCTAATGAAACAATAAGTAAGTAAGACAGGGAGTTTTACGTGGAAAAATCCCTGCTCAAAGGAATAAAAAACCACGACCTACACTAGGAGGATTTTAACTTCACTATAAGCAACTTTTATATTACATCCTATGCAATCTAAGAATTAAACTCTTAATCCCTCACTAACTTGTAATACACCTAATACAAGCAACTTGCAATACACCTATTACAAAGACTTCAACTCAAGACTAACTCTAGTCACGACACAAACACTAAGGGTTTATGGTTTTACAAGGGGTTTCCTAGGCAATGCTTCTAGCTAAGCACATTAGGAATTACAATGAATAACAATTACAAAGTTACAACTCAACTAAGGACAACAATATACTAGATTTAGGAACTATTTTGTAGGAGTGTTGAACTTTGTTCTTGATGCACTTGAGAATTGAATACTCGATCTGCGAACGGTTGGAGTGCCTGAATGCTTAAGTTGATTCTCAAATGTTCAAGTGATGTTTTGTTGTAATGCTCTTGTTAATACAACTTGGATGACATCACTTGAATGATGTAATCAGTTGGTTGGTCAAAGGACAAATGACTGCAGAATTGTGCTGCACTATTTCTGTGGCAGTCACTTTCCAGCTGTACACAATTGACTTTCGTACTGCTGTCAGGAGAACATAAAAGATCAATTCCCTGTGTTGTTTCTCTTTCTTTTGAAGTTGCAGCAGTTCACATTAGTTGGAGTCCGTTAATTAGCAATGTATGCCAAGTGTGTCAGGTTCCCTATCTGGTTCTTGACAATAAGTTTGTTAGATCATCAAAACATAAAGCTAAGACATTAGAAACCTATCAATTTCTCTCTTTTTGATGATGAAAAACTTAGACATTGATAAAATCTTTTTAGAATAGAATTAACTAGCTGAAACAACAGGAACTTCACAAGTTCCCCCTGACTATATGCTTCCCCCTTCATCAGATCACTGTTTCAATTACACAATCAATCTTCCCCCTTTTGGCATCATTAAAAAAATACACAAGCAGGCAATCAATATAAAGAAGTCTAGCCTAGCTAACTCATGACACATATGTGCACACAACATGATAGAAAAGAGAAACAAAGAAACATAATAGCAAAAAAGGATAGTTTTTATATAGAAAACATATGCCTTTGCTATGCAGCAAAGGCAAAGATCGAAATGTTGTCATCGGAAGTAGTACAGGTGCATCCCATCCACATAAAAAATCAAAAACAATTTCCAAGTCATTGAAACAAGAACATAAAATCCAGAAATTGGTCACTAAAAGGGGCTGCCTAAGGGGCACTAGGAGGAGAGGGCTTGGAAGCTGCAACAAGGGCTTGGAGAACTAGATCTATTTGGGCATTCACCGATGTTTGCTCGGTGAGTAATTTATCCTTCAGGTTCTCCACTTGTGCCCTGAGATCAACATTTTCTTTGGTCAAACAAGCTATCTCCTCATTTGACCTTGGGGCCTCTTGGGCCTGCTGACCTTCCAGTATAGCATTCCGCGTCTTCAACCTTCGAATCTGCCCAATTGTGCTATTTTGAGAATTGATGAGCTGAGAGATTGTTGATGTACTGCCTACCTCTCATTCTTTTTAATATATTCACATTCCTCCAAAGTTGTTTGAGAGAAGGTCTACTTCTTGGTCCCTACCTTGAACTGTCCCAGGGGCATTTTGAAGAACTTAAACACGTGCATAAGAAGAAACCCATATTGAAGACCATGATTTCCATCCTTGAAAGTCGCTTCCTTCTACATGTGCTCAATCATGATGACAGCCAGGTTCACATCAGTAAATCTATCTAGTGCCTCCATTATATACAAGTCAGGTTTTGAAGCCATGGATCTCCTCACAGCAGGGGGTAGAAGAACCTTGTTTACCAGCTCGAACAATCACTGATAAAGGGGCAGCAAGGCCTTCTTGTGAACGTGTTCCCCCGTTTGGTTTGCACCTTCCTTTACAATAGCATTTCTGAAGTTTGACCCACACACATCCTTTTCAGAAGACACACCAATAGCAGGGACTTTAAGAATATCCCCAAGTAGAGCCACATGAAACACGGTATCCACCCCATTAACTAAAGCACAAATATGGTCAGTATCAACAGGAAAGAGGTCGGCATAGAATCATTAAACCTCATCCTCATACACTTTGGGCGCATCTATTTGGAACAAATACCCTCACCTTTGAATCAACCATCTCAATTATTTGTCTCATGCCAGCCATTTCATAAATTGTTGGGTCAAAAGAGCGACCCCACAAGACCTTTTGGTGCCTCAAACGTTCTATAGCAGACCTAGTCTCACTTTTCACTTTCTTTGCAAGATCAAGTTCCTTCGCAGGTTCCAAATTTCTCTTTGTAGACTTCACACTTGATTTTTCTCTTCCACTAGACTTGTCCAAAACATCCTCATCAGAAAAACATGGTTCACTCACAACATCTTTCAATTTTCCACTTTTCACAACAACTTTCAACTTTGAACTAGGTGTTGTAACATCTTCCACTAAAGTAGATTAATTCTTCTTCTGGGTCCTTTTAACCAGGGAACTAGGTTCCTCTGTTGCTTCCTCATCAACTTCCACCATAAAGACGTCCTTGTCATATACTACTTCTCCATTTTTCACCAACATCTTCTTCTTATTCTTACTTCTTCTTTTGCTCTTTTGGAGGGCAGACTCATAAGTCTCTTTTCCTTGCAACCTAGTAGTAGGTCACTTAGTAGATGACTCAGGAGTGATTACTGCCCTTGGCTTGACAATAAAGGCATCTAGAGCAATGTTATCTTGATCTTCCTTATCACTAGACCTTATCTCAAGAACCCGAATCCCAAGGGCTAAACAACAAATTCTAGAGAGGGAGCAGGAGAAAAATTAACCTAGGAAGAGGATCCTTGACCTGTTTCCTCTGGAGAGGGGTCAGGTCCTTCACGAGAAGTCTTAGTAGTTTCTGCCGGTGTAGAGCTTTCAAAAAGCACCATGGATCCTTTTTCCACTAACCCCTGTGTTTTATTACTATGAGACTTGGGGTACACTAGAGACTACCTCATGCACTATTCCATCTACAGATATGACAAGTATGATTATGACGGTTTCCTCCTCTAGAGAATCCATGGTCATCACAGAACCAGAAGCAAGAATTGCTAAAGGTTGATCAACACTATCCCCTAAGACCTCTACAATCTTTGGAACTTTACCCTGTTCTCCACCCTTGCTTTGGTCGGCTAGAATCTCAGTCGATATAGATGAAAGAGTATCGATTTTTGGGGTTTATGAAGTATCATAATTTAGAGTGAGAGAGAGGTCTAAGATATTCACATTAGAGCTGGATGGTATATGGAAATCTGGTTTGGAAGTGATTTCAGTGGTTGAGACTAGAATTCTGGCAGAGGGTTCATTAGGGACGGATGGCTCAAGGGTTTTCTCTAGGTTGATTTCTACTAGAGAAGGGATTATCGAATGATTGTTAACCATTGCAGAGATACAATTGAGATTTTTTTGGAGAAGTTTTGATAAGACGAGTTTGATTAGTCAAGAAGAAGAGAGGGTTTTAATGAGAGAAGAAAATTATGAGGGGGAGAGAGAAACTGATTCTGAAATGGCGGTAGTGTGTGGGAAGTTGCAATGTTTCAGAGGGTGATAGAAAGGATTTGATCGCACTGCAATCTATGTCCTCGTCCTCTAAGAACAAATTCCTTAGCCTAGATAAAGCTTCTTTCTCTGTCGTTCCCCCATATTATATCATCCTGGTGAAAAGTCTGACCTAGATATGGCACCGGTTGCTCGAGAGGGTAATAAGGACCACGCCATGGTTATCATTTTACCTCACGCTTTAGCACTAACTTCCCTAACAAACTAGATCAGGAATAGATCACATATTTTTAGAATCCCATTAACAAATTTAATTGTTGTTATCATTTTCACGGTAAACAGTTTCGCGCCCACCGTAGGGCTAAAAATAATAGTGATTATTTTCTTGCTAGTTCCATCCCTCGAACGCACGTTATATTTCACACTTTTTCTTGACCGAGAACCCTTTGATTGCAGGTCAAAATGTCCGGCTCAATAAATAGAGTTGAGAATAAAAACCTCAAAGATCAGGGGAAAATGGTATGGCTCTCCCGGGCCGCTGGAGCACCTTCGCAGAATCCTAACGTCATTCCCGGATCAATCCTAGTAGACGCAGATTCACAGGATGCGCAACAAGTAGAGAAACTTCTCACACCGACAGGAGCGTACGACACATCGACCAACAGGAAGCGCAAAAAACACCGGTTCGAGAAGAACATAAAGTTAGTCTTCATGTTATTTTTGAGCTGTTGTAGGCACAACAACTAGCCATCGCTCAGCTGCAAAGCCATCCGAGAACCCCGAGTATAGTGGAACCGAAGACGGCTCTCCCCACCGAGTGAGTACTCGAAAGGTCAAGCAACAACGGGTCAGTGGCCGATCCCGCCATCGTAAAAATGCTCGAAGACCTCACCAAAAGGATCGAATCAGGAGAGAAAATAATTGCATCCAACGATAAAAGGGTCGAGACCTATAACTCCAGGGTCAATCAGATCCCAGGTGCTCCCCCGGTCCTTAAGGGTTTGGATTCGAAGAAATTCATTCAAAGGCCATTCCCCAAAGAAGCGGCCCCGAAACCTATCCCGAAGAAGTTCAGAATGCCGAAACTCCCCAAGTACAACGGCACCTCCGACCCCAACGAACACGTCACTGCGTACACCTGTGCAGTAAAAGGCAACGACATAAATAATGACGAGACCGAGTCCGTACTACTAAAAAAAGTCAGAGAAATGCTTTCAAAGGGGGCCATGATGTGGTACCATAAGTTGGCTCCCAACTCCATAGATTCATTCTCCATGTTAGCAGACTCTTTCGTAAAAGCACATGTCGGAGCCATCAAAGTAGCGACAAGGAAGTCCGACGTTTTCAAAATTAAGTAGAGAGAGAACGAGATACTGCGGGAATTCGTTTCCCAATTACAGATAGAGCGGATGAAGCTACCACCAGTCTCTGACGATTGGGCAGTACAGGCCTTCACCCAGGTCTTGAACGAATGAAGCTCCATGGCTTCAAAACAGCTAAAGCCGAATCTAATCGAGTACCCAACTATGACCTGGTCGGACGTATCCAACCTCGTGAAATCGTAGCAATTCAGCTTCAAGGCACTACCTACATATCCCGTTCCGAGGTACCACCGTTTCTTTTATTTTATTTCCAAATTAGAAATTAACCTCATGAAGGCACTCGGTCGAAGATACCAGGACACTGGCACTATCAGAAGACTTCGAGCCCCCCTAAAAGGGCGTGCCTGTTGCACTATTTTCCTTGGACTGGGTTTTTTATCCCATAAAAGAAGAAGAGTTTTTACCGACAAGGTTTTTAAGGAGGCAACGCCCACGAAGCTACCGGAAGAGAAACTCCACAAAGTCGCTCGAAGCCACCCTTACGACTAACTTTCGAAGCAGCGAGGGGCATTCCCCCTAAAATCCACCGGATTCATGGGAGGTAGGAAAGCGCCAAACAAAGGTCCCTACAGGGAGATGGTCTACCAGGCCAAGATGTTCAATATAGCCAAACCTCGCTAAAATGAGAGCATGTATTATTATATCGGGCAATCAAAAATAGCCCGCCTTCTTTTATGAGAAAAGAGAAAGGCTCCTAATCAAGAATAAAGCAACATGAAAATCCGTAAAACAACCCGACTCGGCCTAGAACCAGTCGATTCAACGCAACAACACATATATCGCACCAATGGATTAGAGGATATCTTTCGATGCCTTACTCTCCAAAAGGAAGAATCGCAGCATACTCTCGATAGAGGCCTCTCCATCAAATATGTCCTAAGATACTCGGAGACTTAAAACGATTCCGCATCCACCCTACCCCAGGGTCGGAATTCCAGGCTCACGGAACCCTAGCAATATAACACCGAGTTTGCAAAAAGCTATCTTTAAGCTTAAGCAGAACTCGGTGACTCGAAAAAATCATCACCAATCGCCACGTACAGGAAAATTCGAAATTGTAACACCCTAGCTGGTAGCCTCGGTATAACCATATCTATTCTCCACAAACTGTAAGACCTCAATAGGCATGGCAAACTGTAAGACCTCAACAAGCATGAAAAATCCCGCAGTTTAGGCTATACGTCACATTTTTAAGAATCCCTAAAGGGCATACCCTCGGTGTAGACGCCTAAAACTTTCGCTCGGGATCAAAAATGGCCACGACCAAACGCATATGACTCTAGTCAAAACGGCTGATACAGCCCAAATAGTGCGACTCGAGGATGCCCAACTATTGCTAAAAAATTCACCGAACATACTTCGGAAAGAACTGGTTAAAAAACAGGTTTCCCTCAACAGGCATAAAACAAGTCCCGACCACGTTGGCTCCAAAATCGTAAGAATGCCGATCTACTCGACTTATGAGCTATGAACCTTACGAGGGGCTCAAAACATCACCTACTAGGACTTGAAATCAAGGTTCTTTCAAAACTGACGATGGGTCAGGCAAAAATATTCAGAAAGACCTTAACGAGAGGAAACAAAGCCTACAAAAAGCCTCCGGGCAAAAATAGCGTAAGAGCCATTGTCACCAGCTTGAAAAATTGACAACTTGAGGATTAAAGCGAGCTCAAATTGTAACCCGGTTCGAAGACCGGATCTAAAATAGTTAATCTATACAGTCCTATGGGCCACACACAAAAAGGTCTCAACGACAAAACGACATAAAAGCCACTATCGCCGGCCGGAAGCTCAATAAGATTCAAGGGTCGATTACAGCAAGAGTTGCGTTAGAGACTGGACCCAAAAGTCATAATATGCCTAAGGGTGCGGCATAAATGCCACTGTCGTCGGCCGGAAGATCAATAAGATTCAAGGGTCGATTACAGCTCGAGTCGCAATGCAACTCGGAGACTGGACCTAAAAATCATAATATGCCTAAGGGCACGACAAAAAAGCTACCATCGCTGGCCAAAAACTCAATAAGATCTGAGGGTCGATTACAGCTCGAGTCGCAACACGACTCAGAGATTGGACCCAAAAATTATAATATGCCCAAGGGCGCGACATCGATGCCATTATTGCCGACCGGAATCTCCATAAAGGTTTAAGGGTCGATTACAACTCGAGTCGCAATGCAACTCGGAGACTGGACCCAAAAATTACAATACGCCTAAGGGAACGACATCGATACCACTATTGCCGGATGGAACCTCAAGAAAATATGGTCGATTGCAGCCTGAGTCGCGAACACGACACAAAGACTGGACCCGAAAAATTGCAAAAATGCCTAAAGGGCACGACATAAATGCCAATATGTCGGCCGAAAAATCACAAAAAATTAAAGGTCAAACACAGCCCGAGTTGCAACGCGACTCTGGAGATTGGACCGAAGACAAGTTAAGATGCAAATACGTCTAAAGGCACAAATGATATCATTGTCAGCCGATCGAATCTCCAGGCCACATGCCCGCGAAATCATTCCAGCTCGGAGCACGAATAATCGCCACCTCTGCCTATACAAACGGGAAAGGCTTGAAGGATAATAAAGCTCGAGCCACAACACGACTCGGAGACTGGGCCCAGGAATAGTCGGGGGGACCAACGCCCAAAGGTAAAAAATAAAGGCAACCACTACCTGCCCGCACAAGCACGGAAGGCTCGAGGAGGCTCGAACCAAAGCCCGACTCAAGGGACTTAGCCTGAAAAAACCAGGCCAAGCACGGAAGCCCCGACGCCTGCTCACACCAAAGATCACGCTTGAGAGACCCCGACATATCTAATCAAATCCGGACCTATGAAGGTCCGGCCACATGCCAAAACCAGCCTGCCCGACCAAAAGCAATAAAGGTATCAAAGAAAACAAAACTCCAAATTCCTTCTTATATATTACATGCACAAAAGGCGCCCTCTCTATCTGCATGCACCCTACGCCCATGTTGAAAACAAAACCGGCAAAAGACGGTAAAGTCTACGCTCCGCGTTGAAAGGAGTACAACTTGTCAAAATTCACCCTCCGCGACCTCAGCGAAAGGCAACCAAGCACCACGATTATCCTCCTGACCCAAGCCAATTTTTCCGGGAAAAGGGAGCCCCTTACACCAGCCTACTTGAATACTTCACCTCGAAGGCCACAAGGAACTAACTTTTCAACCCCCCCCCCCTTTCGATTGAGGGGTCGCTCTAACTCAGCTTGAGCGCCAGCAGCACCCAACAAGTGAGTCTACATTCCCCGACCTGCCTTAGTTCGGCCTAGCGCCAATACGGCCCAAGCGCCAACTATCTCAGCTCCAAACTACAGAGGATCAAATCCGGAATTTTCCAAACCACACCCGGCCAAACTTTGGCGCTATCACAAGTCACAAGGATTCAACCCCGAAGGCAGAAACCTTGGCCAAAGAATTAATCCCCTCCAAAGCCTAAACCAACGCTCGAGCCCTAGCTCGCCGCAAGTAACTCCGGCACGGACGATGTCACCCTTAAGGTACTCCGAAACCTCTAGTTTTTACTACAACTGATATAGAAAAAAGAAAGAGAAAGCTATCCCTAAGGGTTGAAGGGGACATAGCATGTACTACAAGTCACCTGTTCCACCAGACAAAATTTTGCAGTTCGAGCCCGGAACTTTTCGAGGCTTGGGCCCTTAATATACCAGCCCAGATCTAAGGCCATCACAAGCCTACGAAAGGAAGTTTCAAGTGGAGGAAGGAGAACATGAGGTTCACCCCCTGAAGGACATCTCCTTATCTCTCAAAACAAGCGACGGAGGGTTTCAAAGGAGAAACACCAGCAGCCAACACCGGAAGGGATGATTCGCCCAAAGTCCGACATACGCCTTCCCCAAACAAGCGACCATTGGGTGTACACTCCAATGACCCCTGGAAACAGGCGCAGGCAGTCTTGCATTGCATTTAAAACAGCGACAAATTCAAAAAACAACCCAGGGGCATCACCCCTCAGCACCATCTCTGGCACCGGTGCTATAGTCAGCCCTGAGGCACCGTCGCAGCAAAGCCCCAAAAGGCCAGCAATGCCTTCGCCAACACGAGACTGATGCACAAAGGCCCTCGCCGAAGGGAATCAACAAGCCTCCTCCTAAAGACCACCGCAAAACTGCCCATACCTTCTGTCACACCTCCTTTTTACCGCTTACACCCCCGAAAGGGCATAATAAAGGAAGGAGTTTTTCCAATTTAAGGATAGTCGGAACGGGATTTATTTATTTAGTTTCAGAGTCGCCACTTGGGAAAATAATGGTGTCCCAAGTCACCAGTTTAATCCCGAACCGAGGAAAGATTGACTCTGTTACAGTCTGCGAACTAGAAATCCGGATAAGGAATTCTGTTAATCCGGGAGAAGGTGTTAGGCACTCCCGAATTCCGTGGTTCTAGCACGGTCGCTCAACTGTTGTATTTGCTTTTATCTGATTTTTATATATTCTAATTATGTGTGTTATTAGTATTCCGCTTTATCAATTTTAAGGAATTGCAACGTCGTGAAAATGCATTTTTGAACCACACCGTTCCAGTACGCCTGTGGCTTTAAATACATTTCGACTTCGTTGAGAGTAAGATTTGGGTCACATAAATGTGCACCCGTAATTGAGAATGTATATTAAAATACGTGTCTAAAGTAGCTACGCGTTTATTATCTTTGGGAGGGCCATGAAAATTAGCTAAATGGCACGCCTCGAGTTCTAAGGATTAGACCAAAATTAATTAAGCAAGGGCCATGCAATTGGGGTTTATTTACAAGAGCCGTTTTTGTTCATATGTGTTTTTTCAGAATCACAAGATAAGGAAGC
>MU732578.1:0-16737 GCA_026770625.1 Nicotiana glauca
CACCATACCATAAGTTGTAATACATGATTCATACTCATAATCCCATAATAACTCCATATATATAAGTCTAAGGTGCAGGATTACCTCTTGTATACCAATTCTTGAAAGAAAACTTTGGGGTGTTCTTGAGGTTTTGAAGAAATACTATGAAATCCAACCAAAATCATGTTGTAACTAGTAATTGAGAAGTGAAATCACCATGAAAACACACTTAAAAACTCACCTTAAGTGTGCAATTTGATGCCTTGGTCGAGTTGGGGTGTAGAGAGAACCCTAACCTTGAGAGATATCTCAAAATCTCTTATTTCCGGTCTTTAGGGGTATTAAAACCTTCCAGGCTCGCGAACTTTCACATAGTTCGTGCGTTGTTCGCGCGTCGGGGCAGAATACTCAGCAAAAATGCGCGAACTTGCGAGCTCGTGCACTGTTCGCGCGAGTGACAACAGACCAGTAAAATGGTCATAACTTTCTATATACACCTCCAAATGATGAACGGTTTATTGCGTTGGAAACTAGACGCAAAGGGATTTAATTTTATAGCTATTGAATCACACAAATTCTTATATAACTGGAGATATGATCATACAAAGTAAGGTATTGTGCGCACTCATTTACAGATTTCGTCTAATATGCAATTTTCCAACATGGTTTAGACTTAGGCCTCTCCTTAAACCCCAAATCACTTATAATAAGACTTATATACTTATTACCATATCCAATTGATATCCATAATATCAGAAATCCTTATTTGCACATGAAATAAAATAATTTAGCCTACCTTGGCACGACGAAATCTTAAATTACTCGAAAAAATTTTTCGGGGCCTTACATGTAGTTCTTGAAGTTTTGGTAGCTGGGACTACCAGGAGCTGTGATTTCACTGCTGTTGCTACTGCTACTACTTGCTGACCTCCTTATTACACATAAAAGGAAAAATCAATGCTAAGCTAGCTATGCATATCAACTATAAGTTACAAGATTCCTATCTATAAATCTCTTGAAGCTTGATCTTGAGTCTTAGCTGATTTTGCTATGGACTCTGATCTGAATCTTGATACTCGCAAGCTGTAGGTGTTGTTTCTTTCTTCAGCATTGAGTCAAAACAAGTCAAGCGGAACTTGTGACTTCAATCAAATTTTGAGCGGTCCGCATCTCTGTTTGCTTCAGCATTTTGAATCCACTTCTTTTGTTCTTTTTCTTCTTTTCTTTATTATGGATTGAGAATCATTCCTTTGGTCGTCTCGAACCCTGTGCCTCGAATTCAAACCTTCTCAGACACCAAAACAAACAAACGAACGAAATTTTCTGGCCCAGTTTTCACTAGGAAAATTTCGTGAGTTATTTGTGGCAAAAGTCTTAACTCTTTCTTTTTTTTTCTTTTTCATTTTCAAGAATTGTATTTATCTACGATGGAAAATATTAGGGAGTGGAACCATATTTCTAAAATGTCAACTTCAGGGATTGGAGCCCTAATATTGGTTCAAAAGCGATTAGGGAATGGAGGCCCTATGTCTAAAGGCACAACTCAGGGATTGGACCCCTAATGTTGGCAAAAGGTAAAAACTACTCAACTTAGGGATTGGAACCCTAATGTTGGTAAAAGGTAAAACTCAACTCAGGGATTAGAGCCCTAATATTGGTAAAAGGTAAAAATCAACTCAGGGATTGGAGCCCTAATGTTGGTAAAAGGTAAAACTCAACTCAAGGATTAGAGCCCTAATGTTGGTAAAAGGTAAAACTCAACTCAGGGATTAGAGCCATAATGTTGGTAAACGGGAAAACTCAACTCAAGGATTGGAGCCCTAATGTTGGTAAAAGATAAAAAGCTCAACTCAGGGATTAGAGCCCTAATGTTGGCTAAAGGCGACTAGGGAATGAAGGCCTTATGTCTAAAAAGCGAAACTCAGGGATTGGAGCCCTAAGGTTGGCTAAGGGTAAAACGCTCAACTCAAGGATTGGAGCCCTAATGTTGGCTAAGGGTAAAATGCTCAACTCAGGGATTGGAGCCCTAACGTTGGCCAAAGGTAAAACACTCGACTCAGGGATTGGAGACCTAATATTGGCTAAGGGTAAAACTCTCAACTCAGGAATTGGAGCCCTAATGTTGGCTAAGGGTAAAACGCTCAACTCAGGGATTGGAGCCCTAACGTTGGCTAAAGGTAAAACACTAAACTCAGGGATTGGAGCCCTAACGTTGGCTAAGGGTAAAACGCTCAACTGAGGGATTGGAGCCCTAATGTTGGCTAAGGGTAAAATGCTCAACTTAGGGATTGGAGCCCTAACGTTGGCTAAGGGTAAAACACTCAACTCAGGGATTGGAGCCCTAATGTTGGCTAAGGGTAAAACGCTCAACTCAGGGATTGGAGCCCTAATGTTGGCTAAGGGTAAAACGCTCAACTCAGGGATTGGAGCCCTAATGTTGGCTAATGGTAAAATGCTCAACTCAGGGATTAAAGCCCTAATGTTGGCTAAGGGTAAAACGCTCAACTCAGGGATTGGAGCCCTAACATTGGCTAAGGGTAAAACGCTCAACTCAGGTATTGGAGCCCTAACGTTGGCTAAGGGTAAAACGCTCAACTCAGGGATTGGAGCCCTAACGTTGGCTAAGGGTAAAACGCTCAACTCAGGGATTGGAGCCCTAATGTTGGCTAAGGGTAAAACGCTCAACTCAGGGATTGGAGCCCTAACGTTGGCTAAGGGTAAAACGCTCAACTGAGGGATTGGAGCCCTAATGTTGGCTAAGGGTAAAACGCTCAACTGAGGGATTGGAGCCCTAATGTTGGCTAAGGGTAATCAACTCATGGATTGGAGCTCTAATGTTGGCTAAGGGTAAAACGATCAACTCGGGGATTGGAGCCCTAATGTTGGCTAAAGGAAAAAAACTTAACTCAAGGATTGGAGCTCTAACGTTGGCTAAAGGTATCAGGTTGATATTGGGAATTCTTAGCCGTCCACTTTTGGGATTTTCTTCTTTTGTTATCTTTTCTTTGTTGTTTTATTTTTTATTTTTGATAAGATGCATGGAAGAACATGGAGGAAACACCCCTTTTGCATTGATTATTCGCCGCAAAGCTGTTTCAGCACTTGCACGCTTCTTTTTTTTTACCTGCGCCTGCTTTTGTGCGATTGTCTGGATTGCACCTGTTTCAATTTCAAACAAGGAACAATTGTTAGTTTGAAACGGTGGTTGGTTTTTTGGCCTTGATTGCTTGATCCCAGCCTAGCTTTTGTAGAGAACCTCTGTTGCTTATTAGTTTTGAAGATTATTCTCTCTTTCAGACCGCATGACTCAACTTTCAGGATTTCATGATGACTTGCCCACGTGGGGCTCTGCCCTTTTTGTTTCTTAGAGCCTTTGTCCTTGACTTTATTTCCTCTTCAATATCTTTGGTTTGAAAGCATCAACAATCGTGGCCAGTCGGGATGGGCTTGATGCACCCGCTGAGGCTGGGTACTTTTCTTTAGCCTTTTCCAGGCAAATCCCTATAAAACTAGTCCTGCCACCTTTTCTTGGCAATAGTTTCAGAATCAGAGTTAAACCGAAAGGGATTCAAGGAAAAAGTAAACAAAAGGCGAGAAGATGAATTTAAAGAGAAGTGTCCCTTTCGGGGGAAGAGAAGGACTTATCTGGGGGTGCATGCAAGCTTCAAATGGACATGACATGCTTCTTGGACTGGATGCCTGACCCGCAAAAACTTTCCAACTTCTCGTAAACTTATTGACCCGTATTTCAAAACCAGGGAACCTTGCCAGGACTCTTTTAGTGGTGGGAGGTGTCTTTTTTTCGGCCGACGGCACCCTGTGAGGGTTTTTGCCAATCGACCTCTCTCATTTCTCTTCTCTCCGTTGCCCGATAGTGCTCTTTACGAGTTTTCACCAACAGACTCTCTCATGTTTAATTTCTTTACTCACCGCCGTCTTATGGTGCCCGTAGGTTTTCACCGATAAGACTCTCTCATTTTATTTCTCTCAATTTGGACTACATCGGATTCCAACAATAATGTTTTTCACTTCCCACGCCTTTGCCAATTGATCGGAAGGACTTGGACAAGGTGTTTGGGTAAAAGAATCTTGGATGGAATTACAACTTCGGAACCATTTTGGCGGGCTCATGGCCGAGCCAATATATCATCTGCCCCAGTTTCACCTTTTGGGGGAATTGGGATTTTTGTTTTGGTGTGATTGAAACCTAGAGAGAGGCTGCCCATGTATCCTTTCGGAATCAAGCCAGACGTAGTTCAGGGAAACATTTTTTTTTCTTTTTCTCTTGTTTTTCTTTTTCATCATTTTCATTTTTCAATTTTTTCATTCATTTTTTTTCTACAGTACTTCCGGATTCCAAAGAGGGTAATCAAAGAAGAGTAACTGGCTCAAATGGGTTTGCAAATGGTTGATAGTGTTTGGATAGCAGGAAGGAAAGCCTTCGTCATCTCAATTGCACAAAAGTCCTCACCGTAGCAAGCCTAGACATAGTACCTTTTCATTGCATCTGCATTCACAGCTATCTCAGGATCATTTCCTTCGATGTCACCTAGATACAATGTTCCTCTTGGAAATATCTTTTTGATAATATATGGACCCTTCCAATTAGGAGCAAATTTTCCTTTTGCTTCCTGGTGATGGGGAAGAATGCGCCTTAACACAAGCTATCCTACTTCAAAATTCCTGGGCTGTACTTTTTTGTTATATGCGCGGGCCATTCTTTGTTGGTACAACTGACCGTGACAAACCGCGGCCATTCGTTTTTCATCAATTAAGGACAAATGTTCCAGACGAGTCTTGACCCATTCACTATCCTCAATTTTTGCTTCAACGATTATCTGGAGCGAAGGGATTTCTACCTCTGTGGGTATAACAACCTCAGTTCCATAAACCAACAGGTATGGGGTTGCTCCTACCGATGTGCGCACCGTGGTACACTATCCCAGTAATACAAAAGGCAACTTTTCATGCCATTGTCTAGAGCTCCGAATCATCTTTCTCAAAATCTTTTTGATGTTCTTGTTTGATGCTTCAACGACACCATTGGCTTTGGGCCGGTAGGGAGTGGAGTTTCTATGCGTTATTTTGAATTGTTCGCATACTTCTTCCATCAAATGACTATTCAGGTTGGCAGCATTATCTGTGATGATAGTTACTGGAATTCCAAAACGGCAGATAAGATTAGAATGCACAAAATCTACCACGGCTTTCTTTGTGATTGATTTGAGCATGATGGCTTCAACCCACTTCGTGAAATAGTCAATAGCAACCAGTATGAATCTATGTTCGTTTGAGGCTTTTGGTTCAATCTGCCCAATGACGTCCATGCCCCAGGAAACAAATGGCAAAGGTGATGACATAGGATGCAGTTCTGTGGGAGGTGCATGAACAAAATCACCGTGCACTTCAGACTGATGGCACTTCCGGACAAAACTGAAACAGTCCTTTTCCATGTATATCCAGTAATACCCTTCTCGAAGGATTTTCTTTGCCAAAACATACCCATTAATGTGAGTTCCGCACACTCCCGCGTGTACTTCATGCATAATTCTTCTAGCTTCCTCGGTGTCAACACATCTTAACAAATTAAGATCTGGGGTCCTTTTGTACAAGACATCACCACTTAAGAAGAAACCACTTGCATGCCATCTAATGGTTCTATTTTGATCTCCAGTAGCTTGCTTAGGGTATTCTTGCATTTTCAAAATACCTTTTGATGTCATGGTACCATGGCTAGGTGCTGGGTTCGGCCTCCACCGTATGACAGTACCCATGCCTTTCCTTGATTTGGATCTCGAGAGGATCAATGTGGGCATTTCCCGGGTAAGGCATCATCGAGTCCAGAGTGGCGAGTGCATCAGCTATTTTATTGTGACACCGAGGGATGTATCTGAACTCTATCGAATTAAATCGTTTGCTGAGATCCTCCACATATTGCCGATAGGGAATAAGCTTAACATCTCGAGTCTCCCATTCTCCTTTGGCTTGCCGGATAATCAAATCAGAATCCCCCATGATTAATAACTCTTCAAAGTCTTGATCGATCGCCATATTCATACCCATGATAAAGTCTTCATACTCAGCCGTATTATTTGTGCATAAAAACCGAAGCCTAGCTGTGGCCGGGTAGTGCTAATCGGTGGGTGAGATCAAGATTGCCCCAATTCCTACACCTTTGGCATTCACCGCTCCATCAAAAAACATTTTCAAGCATGGGTATCTTCAGAGATTGCTTCTATTGAATTTACCTCTTAATTTGGGAAGTAAGTGCTCAACGTTTAGTCTTCTACGTCAATCGGGTTTTCAGCCAAATGATCTGGCAGTGCCTGGGCTTTCATCACTGTGCGAGTGACATAGAATATGTCAAATTCAGTAAGCAGAATCTACCATTTTGCTAATCTCCCTGTGGGCATCGGTTTCTGGAATATGTACTTCAAAGTATCCAACCTGGTTATAAGGTAGGTGGTGTGAGCGTGAAGATAGTGTTACAACCTCTGAGCGACCAAACTCAGAGCACAACATTTTCTCTCCAACAGAGTATATTTAGATTCATAACTGGTGAACTTCTTGATCAATTAAGAGATTGCCTGTTCTTTTTTCCCGATTACATCGTGTTACCCGAAGACACAGCCGAAAGAATTTTCTAAGACCATCAGATACAAGAAAAGAGGTCTCCTTGGCTCTGGTGGGACCAATACTGGCGGATTTGACATATATTCTTTGATCTTGTCAAAAGCTTTTTGACATTAATCCGTCCATTTGACTGCTGCATCTTTCTTTAGTAACTTGAATATGGGCTCACATATGGATGTCAGCTGAGCAATGAAACGGCTAAGATAGTTTAATCTGCCCAGCAAGCTCATCACATCTTTCTTAGTTCTCGGAGGAGGCAGATCTCGGATAGACTTTATATTTGTTGGGTCTAACTCGATACCTCTCCTGCTGACTATAAACCCCAGAAGTTTGCTCGGTGTGACTCTAAATGCACATTTAGCCGGGTTCAGCTTTAGATCATACTTGCACAACCACTCGAAGAATTTCCTCAAATCTCGAACATGATCATCCTGAGTTCGGTACTTGATGATTACGTCGTCCACATATACCTCTATCTCCAGATGCATCATATCATGGAAGATGGCAGTCATGACCCTCATATAGGTTGCTTCGGCATTCTTCAGACCAAATGGCATTACTCTGTTTCAATATGTACCCCAGGGTGTGGTGAAGGCTGTTTTCTCTACGTCTTCTTCATCCATCAACACATGGTGATATCCTGCGTAGCAATCCACGAAGGACCGTATCTCATGCTTGGCGCCGTTATCAATAAGGATGTGGATGTTAGGCAAAGGGAAATTGTCTTTAAGACTTGCCTTATTCAAATCTCAGTAATCCACACACACCCGGGTCTTCCCATCTTTCTTTTGAATTGGGACTACATTAGCCAACCATGTAGTGTACCGGACTACTCGGATTACCCGTGCTTTCAGTTGTTTCGTGATTTCTTCTTTGATATTATCACTGATGTCAATTTTAAACTTTTTTTGCTTTTGCTGGACCGGAGGGAAATCGGGGTAAGTTAGCAACTTATGAACCACTAGATCAACACTCAGCCTCGGCATATCATCATACGACCAAACAAACACATCTTTAAACTCAAACAGGAGTTAGATTACTGCACCTCGAGTTTTCTCATCCGTGTGAATGCTTATTTTGGTTTCCCAAATTTCTTCAGGAGTTCCCAAGTTAACCGGCTTAGTATCATTCAAGTTTGGCTTAGGTTTATTCTCAAATTGTTCCAATTATCGTTTTATTTCCCTAAAAACCTCTTCTTCATCCCTCGTTCTTTCTCTCATCCGCCCACTTTACATCTTCTGGGGTAGTTATGAAACCTGTCCTGAAGAACTTCTCAGCTGCAGGCAATGTCACTGGCACAAATATTCCTTGTAGAGCTTTTACGAGTCCTTTTCCTGGCTTGAAACCATGTCTCATCATTTCCTTGGCCACCATAATCGAGGCATTGGACAGGAAAGGTTGGGGGAAAGGATTTCCCTCTTCATGCTGGTCCGCCACCACAATTTCGAATGCTTGGTAGACTATGTGTTTGCTTCCTTCCCTCGCTTCTAGGCATGGGACAGACAGGTCCCGATAGATTGACTGTTTATCCTCTCCATGGACCACAATTTCTTGATCCTCATGTTCAGATTTCACCATTTGATGGAGTGTAGAGGGTACTGCTCCTGCGGCATGGATCCAAGGCCTTCCCATAAGAAAATTATAGGACATGTCCATGTCTAGAACTTGAAAAGTCACCTCGAAGTCCACCGGGCCAATAGTCAAAATCAGGTCGATTTCTCTAATTGGGTCTCTCTTGATACCGTCAAAGGCTCGCACACAGACATTGTTGGGACGAATCCTTCTAGTCCCAATTTCCATACGTTGTAGTGTGGAGAGTGGGCAAATGTCTACCCCAGAACCTCTATCTACCATAACTCTCTTCACATAACATCTTTCACATTTGACAATTAAGTGCAAGGCTTTGTTGTTAGTGGCCCCTTCTGGAGGCAAGTCGATTTTGCTGAATGAAATCTGATTTACAGCAAACAACCTTTCTGTTATTCTTTCCAACTGTTCCACCGAAGTTTCAACTGGCACGTATGCTTCATTCAAGGTCTACATTAAAACCTTTTGGTGCTCTGGGGATTTCATCAGCAATGACAGCAAGGATACTTGTTCAGGATACTTTCGCAATTGATCAACCACCTCATAGTCAGCCATCTTCATTTTCTAAAAGAAAGCTTCCGCTTCCTCGGCACTTACAGGTTTCTTAGATGGGAAACACCTTCTGGTGGCGTTGTTCACTTATTCTATGTTGGAATACTTCTCAACGGGGTGATTTTCTTGAGGCTCCCCCCGAGATCTCTTTACCCTTATACGTAACCACCGTCTTATGGTAATTCCATAGCACTGCAGCAGGATTCGTCATAGGCTTCTGTGGTGCGCATCCAATAACCACGGGCTCATTCAGCCTAGGTTTTCTAATTGTCCCCCACGTCATATATGCTCCCTTGGGTACGTACATCTGTGCTCCCTTTTTTAGTTCAAATCTTTTTAGAGGCTTAAAGTCAGTTGCTTTTCTTTGCGGCCTCGTGGAACATAAAGAACTCCATCTTTGCGAGGGGTTGAATCTTTTCCAGTTTCAACTTTCTTTATGGTTTTGTCTTGGTGATTTTGTTCTTCTTTTTCCCTTTATCTTGCTTCGAGGCAACCTTTGGTTTTCTCTCCGCATAAGCGATAGCAATTATGGCCTTTAGTGCCGGATCAAACTCTTTATCTTCACAAATCATTCCAATCACCGGCCCATTATTGTGGGCTGGCAGTGGATTATTGGTCACGTTTGGGACATCCTCATCCCTCAGCACTATCTTTCCTTGCTCTATTAAGTTCTCCACCGCTCTTTTCAATGTCGAACAATCATTTTGTATCGTGCCCCTCTGCTCCGGAATAATAGGCACATTTGACATCGGCTCTGTAAGCAAACGAGGCTGGGTTTTGCCTTGTTTGAGGGACCGACTATAGTAGACCCATTTGAATCAGCGTTGGAAATAGATTGGAGTAAGATTCACCAATTGGAGTAAAAGTTTGTCTCCTGGATCGCTCACAAGGAGGAAAGTTATTCTGTGGAGGACGAGGATTGTAGTGGTTTTGGTACGGAGGCTGATTTCTTGGGAATGGAGCTTGATTTCTATTGGCATGTTGCTACGGCCGGGAAAAAGGTTGAGCATTCATGACCGCATACGGTTGAGGAGCATAAGCTATGTCATGGTGAGGGTAGTAATGTTGAGGGGTTCTTTCTGAGAATATAGGTCTAGGAGCGCGGTGTTTCTTGCACCCGATGCTGCCATAGACGTTTCTTCTTTCTTCTTACCCTTGGCCATTCCTCCGGACCCACCTTGAATGGCTTGGGATGTTGCTCTAATGGTTGATTGGCTCAGAATTTTGCCTGTTTTAGATCCATTCTCCACCATTTCACTGATCTTAATAGATTCAGCGAACGGTTTGCCCATAGCTGACATCATGTTCTGGAAGTAATCAGCTTCATGGGCTTTAAGATATACCTTGACCATTTCCACCTCATCCATTGGAGGCTTCACACTTGATGCTTGCTCACGCCACTTAATCGCATACTCCCAAAAACTTTCTGAGGACATCTTCCTCAGATTCGCCAATGAGTTCCTGTCTGGCACAATGTCTATGTTGTACTGGAACTGTCGAACAAAGTCTCTGGAGAGATCGTCCCAAATGTGCCATCGAGAGATGTCCTGATCCATATACCATTCAGAGGCTATACCCACCAAACTTTCCCCAAAGTAAGCCATGAGTAGTTCTTCTTTTCCTCCAGCCCCGCGCAATTGATTGCAGTACTTTTTAAGGTGAGAAATAGGATCGCCATGCCCATCATATTTCTCAAACTTCGGAGTTTTAAATCCCATAGGTAGATGCACGTGAGGGAACATGCATAGATCAGTATATGATACACTCATCTACCCGCTTAAACCTTGCATGTTTTTGAGGCTTTGCTCTAAGCTTCTCATCCTTTTTGCCATTTCATCCTGTTCGGGAGCTTTAGGAGTTTTATCTTGTCCTGGTATGAATTCAAATTGAGTTGGCTGCGGATAAGTATATGTGGGGTATTGAGGAGGCTCCACTTGAAAAATAGGATTTTGGAAAGTGAAGGCCGAGGGATCAAAAATGGGCCTGGGCAGCGAAGGTAGTGTTGTGGCGGAGCATGGAGGAGCAGTAAAAGTATTGGGGGCTACAGACTCGGAGGCCGGGATCCCTGAGATGGGGCTTTCTTCAGGGAAGGCAACTGCTGGCAAGGTCATTTCAGACGACATTTCTACGCTCCCTTTCGATCTGGTAAAATACTGATGTGATGCCAGTTTACCAAAAACCAACCACCGTTTCTATAAACCTAAGCTGGAATTTGATAGCAACAAACAGTTAGTTTGAGACAAGTAACAGATAGGTAACCGCATATTGGGGTGTGATGCACCTATACAGTTAAATAGGTGTCTACATGTTTGCAACGGTTGCATGCGTCATCCCGGCTTTCCTTGTTCTTTCCTATTTTCTTCTTTGATTTCTTTTTCCTTGTCTTTTCTTTGCTTTTCTGGTTTTTCTCTCATTTTCTCATTTTTCTTTCCTCTCCCTTTTTCTTTTCTTTCATTCTTGCCTTTGCCTTTGCCATGGTTTCTTTCTCTCGGTTTTCTTATTTTCTCTCTTTTTGTGTTTCTTTTCCACTCTTGTTTTTCCTTTTATTTTCTTCCCTCCCCTTTTTCTATTCTCTTAGTGTTATGGTCGAATCGTATCGAGATTGCCTACGTATTATGACCCCGCATGAATCTGACCAAGCGTAGTTCATGAAAAACTAACGCGAAAAGTAAAGAAACAATTTTGGGAATTTTCATTTTTCATTAATAACACTTCTATTACAAAAGATATTAAACTATTTTTTTTTTGGAAAGGGAAATAACAAACAGAATCGAAATAAAACAAAATACAGACTCGATGGTTGAAAAATCACGAATACATTAAAGCTTCAATTACTGGGCTAGGGCCTGCGGGGCATCATTCGGCCTCGCCGCGGGCCTATGTACGAGACTCACTTGTAGTTGCTCTAAATCATTCATAACTCAGCGGACGAAGGTCATCACTGTAGCATAGAAAGTGGTGCGAGTCATGTTCTCGCACACTTGGCACTTCATGGTAATATACTCCGTGATGGCTCTGAATCTTTCCCTAATTCTGCCCTTTTCCTGAAGTACTCGACCTATTTGCTGGTTCCGGGCTTCCAGCACCTGGGAGTCATGGAGGTGGTGGTCTTGTAACTACTGTATTTCGCTCTCCATTTTTGCCATCAGCGTATAGCAATGCTCCCCCTCAGCTTTGAAATCTTTAGCTTGCTTAGCTGCCTCGTCCTCAAGGGTATTCACTTTTCTTTTCAGATTAGTAAGTCCCTTCATAATTTCTCTTCATTTGTTGCAAAAATTGGGATTTGTCCAAGTCCTCTTAGCACTCGAGTACTTACTTTTTTAATATGCTTTTCAGCCTTTCATCAGCCCGACTTCTTTCTTGCTTGTTGGTAGCTATATTCATTTGCCGAATCTGAGCCTTAACAGCCTCATTTTCTTGGGTCAGTTTCTTCTTGTCACCCTCATCGGTTGTAGCTTGCAACCTATTTTCAAACTGAAGATCCCGAACCTCCTTTTCCAGCTCTCCTATTCTGTCCCTGTATTCATTCTCTTTAGCTAACCAATCCCACTACACCTGGACCCCATCAGTAAATTGTTGGACATGTGGCCTCTTTGCAGGCCTTTCAGGAATCTGGAATCTTTTGCCGAACCAAATCATGTATTTAGGGTCCACTTCACCTCTAGCCCGATCTCGCACTATGGTCTTAGGTTCGAGAAACCTACACTTATTCCATATTTGGCGAATTTTCCCTTTTGGAAATGCAGCTTTTGGACCCGGTTCAATGACTTGTTTACTTAGATCCTCATCATTATGGACTGTTTAAAATCTTCCCAGTTGGTGCAAGACCCTGTAGGGAGCATAGGGCTGGATGCTCCGGATGCCCATTAAGAGAATGTAAGTCACCTCAGCTGACGTGTATACTGCTTCAGTAATAGGAAGCCATCCGAAGGCCCACTCAACTTTGTCAGCAGTTAGAGATCTCAAATGTGATAGCCAAGCCTCGGTACCTTCAAGGAATTCAATACCTGCTACTCGGGTTTCAAATTCCTCAATGCAGCTCAACCCGATCAAACCATAATTCATGTACCCAGTCCAGTGACTGAGGTGCTCTTGCATCCATAGCTGTAGCAAAAAATTGCAACCCTAGAAAAACTTTCCCCCTTCTTGGCATATAGTCAAGGCTGGATAGATTTCAGACACGATTAGAGGAACTACCATGCTATTGGCTTTCTTGATTGCAACATCTATCATTCCTACAAGGCCAATCTCTATATGACCATTTTTTCGCGGACAGACCACAACTCCCAAGAAAGCTAGACCCTGCCTTGCCTCCCACTTATCTTTATTTCCGACGTGGGTTAAACCAGTGTTGGGACCTTCAAAACCTCGGGGGTTTCCATATCGATGATACAAGAAATGGAGTGTGCAATACCCTTCTGATAGATTCCCGTCCTGAACATCCCGGCTAACACTCAACAAGTCCAGAAATCTTTGGGAGGATACCAGTCTTGGTTACAATGGATATCGACTCCTGAGGTTTCCACTAAGGCCTACATAACCCGCAACTTCCTCTAATGTTGGTCTAAGCTCAAAGTCCGAGAAACAGAGCACGTTGCGAGTCGGGTCCCAAAAACGTATCAATGCTTTAATGATATCCGGCCTTGGCTTGATGTTCAATAATCCGATGAGGCCTCCCAGAACTTTTACCACTATTTCTCTGCTACCCTTTCATAGGTCATTCCACCACATGTGGAGCTTCAAGGGGATCTCATTAAGGACTGTGAAGGGTTCAATCTCAATCGTGCTCATCCTACACATTTATTAAGGTGATTTAATGACTTATTTTCACCAAAAAAAAAAAATTGACTATTTTTTCAAAATTTTCATTGAGGAAAACCAAATACCCGGCTTTGCGGATACGGCCTTTCAGCACTTCGGGGAAGAAGATTTTGAGGCTGTGCCCGCTAACCATTAAAAATGACTCAGGGTGGTTGTTCTTGCAAAAACAGCCTTCCGGCGCCCTTTTGGGAACATTCGACTTATTTTAAAACAAGAATGGCATCACCCGTCTTATTTGTGACAAAAAATTAAAATTTTTGTTGTTTTTGGGCTATTTTTGCAAAAAGGGAAGTTGGAACCGATGAGGGTTGCCTATGTATCTCACATCCAGTGAGAATCAAACTGGCGTAGTTCGGGCAGATTTGACAAAACCAACTATTTTTGAAATCCGGTAGAGTTTCAGTACTATTTGGATATCTATGTCCATTTGAGGCTTTTGGTTCAATTGGCCCAATGACGTCCATGCCCCAGGCAACAAATGGCCAAGGTGATTGCATAGGATGCAGTTCTGTGGGTGGTGCACGAATCAAATCACCGTGCACCTGACACTGATGGCACTTCCGGACAAAACTAAAGCAGTCCTTTTCCATGGTTATCTAGTAAAACCTTGCTCGAAGGATTTTCTTTGCCAAAACATAACCATTCATGTGAGGTCCGCACACTCCCGCGTGTACTTCATGTATAATTCTTTCAACTTCCTCGGTGTCAACACATCTTCACAAATTGAGATCTGGGGTCCTTTTGTACAAGAAATCACCACTTAAGAAGAAACCACTTGAATGCCGTCTAATGGTTCTCTTTTGATCTCCAGTAGCTTGCTCAGGGTATTCTTGCGTTTTCAAATACCTTTTGATGTCATGGTACCATGGCTGGGTGCTGAGTTTGGCCTCAACCGTATTACAATATCCATGCCTTTCCTTGATTTGGATCTCCAGAGGACCAATGTGGGCATTTCCCAGGTAAGGTAGCATCGAGGCCAGAGTGGCGAGTGCATCAGCTAGTTCATTGTGACACCGAGGGATGTATCTGAACTCTATCGACTTGAACCGCTTGCTGAGATCCTCCACATGTTGCCAATAGGGAATAAGCTTAACATCTCGGGTCTCCCATTCTCCTTGGGCTTGCCGAATAATCAAATTAGAATACCCCATGATCAATAACTCTTCAACGTCTTGATCGATCGCCATATTCATATCCATGATGCAGGCTTCATACTCAGCCGTATTATTTGTGCAGAAAAACCAAAGCCTAGTTGTGGCTGGGTAGTGCTGACCGGTGGGTGAGATCAAGGTTGCCCCGATTCCCATACCTTTGGGGTTCACCACTCCATCGAATAACATTTTCCAAGCATGGGTATCTTCAGAGATTGCTTCTATTGAATTTACCTCTTCATCTGGGAAGTAAGTGCTCAACGGTTGGTGTTCCTTGTCAACTGGGTTTTCAGCCAAATGATCCACCAGCGCCTGGGCTTTCATTGTTGTGCGAGTGACATAGACTATGTCAAATTCAGCAAGCAGAATCTCCCATTTTGCTAATCTCCCTATGAGCATCGGTTTCTCGAATATGTACTTCAAAGGATCCAACCTGGTTATGAGGTAGGTGATGTGAGCCTGAAGATAGTGTCTCAACTTCTGAGCGACCTAAGTCAGAGCACAGCAGGTTCTCTCCAACAGAGTATATTTAGCTTCATAACTGGTGAACTTCTTGCTCAAGTAATAGATTACTTATTCTTTTTTTCGGGTAACATCGTGTTGCTCGAGGACACAATCGAAAGAATTTTCTAAGACCGTCAGATACAAGAAAAGAGGTCTCCCTGGCTCTGGTGGGACCAAGACTGGCGGATTTGACAGATACTCTTTGATCTTGTCAAAAGCTTCTTGACATTCATCCGTCCATTTGACTGCTACATCTTTCTTTAGTAACTTGAATATAGGCTCACATATAGATGTCAGCTGAGCAATGAACCAGCTGGTATAGTTTAATTTGCCCGGCAAGCTCATCACATCTTTCTTAGTTCTCGGAGGAGGCAGATCCCGGATAGACTTTATCTTTAGTGGGTCTAACTCGATACCTCTTCTGCTGACTATGAAGTCCAGAAGTTTGCCCGATGGGACTCCAAATGCACATTTAGCCGGGTTTAGCTTTAGTTCATACTTGCGCAACTGCTCGAAGAATTTCCTCAAATCTCGAACATGATCATCCTTAGTTCGGGACTTGATGATTACGTCGTCCACATATACCTCTATCTCTTGATGTATCATATCATGAAAGATGGCAGTCATGGCCCTCATATAGGTTGCCCCATCATTCTTCAGACCAAATGGCATGACTATGTAGCAGTATGTACCCCAGGGTGTGGTGAAGGCTATTTTCTCTGCGTCTTTTTCATCCATCAACACTTGGTGATATCCTGTGTAGCAATCCACGAAGGACTATATCTCATGCTTGGCGCAGTTATCAATAAGGATGTGGATATTAGGTAAATGGAAATTGTCTTTTGGACTTGCCTTATACAAATCTCTGCAATCCACACACACCCGGGTCTTCCCATATTTCTTTGGAACTAGGACTACATTAGCCAACCATGTAGTGTACCGGACTACTAGGATTACCCCTGCTTTTAGTTGTTTCGTGATTTCTTCTTTGATCTTATCACTGATGTCAGTTTTAAACTTTCTTTGCTTTTGCTGGGCCGGAGGGCAATCGGGGTAAGTTGGCAAATTATGAACCACAAGATCAACACTCAGCCCCGGCATATCGTCATACGACCAAGCAAACACATCTTTAAACTCAAATAGGAGTTGGATTATTGCATCTCAAGTTTTCTCATCCGTTTGAATGCTTATTTTAGTTTCTCGGATTTCTTCAGGAGTTCCCAAGTTAACCTGCTCAGTATCATTCAAGTTTAGCTTAGGTTTATTCTGCAATTGTTCTGATTCTCGATTTATTTCCCTAAACGCCTCTTCTTCATCATATTCCGATTCTTGGTTCATTATTCCATAATTAGACAGCATGTTTAGATCTGGGGATGAAGTCCGCAAGCATGTCATGTTATTTAAAGCTGCATTCTTAGAACTGAAAATAAGAAATGAAAAAGAAAAATAACAAAATCAGAAAAACTAAAGAAAAAAATGAATGATGAAATATTGATTTCATTTATTG
>MU732578.1:22640-34546 GCA_026770625.1 Nicotiana glauca
CAATACTTTTGTAAACCACCCACATTGTGTCTACGGAGCCTTTATGAATACTAGGAACTTAACCAATACTTGCCGGTGACAAGGCCCCGACTATATCTTACAATACACAATAAACTCAAAAGAAGGTGGCATAAACCACACATGACCCCAAGAGGAAGTGGGGCTCACCAATGCAACTGATAGGATGGAGAGGAGTGCTACTCTCGGTGGACTGGAGTACTTGCTATAGATCCAGCTACAATCATAACACGAATGTAGCGCCCCCGGCAAAAGGGACGTCGGTACATTTGAATTGTACTGGTATGTATGAACAAACTTTACCCCAAGTAAGATCAATCACTACATAGATAACAAACAGTAATAGAATCAACAATCAAATGCACATGAAAGGTACAATCAAGCAAAACAAGTTTACAATCTCTCCTTTTTTCCCCTTCAACATTTTCACATCAATGATTTCACAATATTTTTCATAATTTCATTTCAATAGTGATTTCAATCACTTTTCCACCCTTATTACCTTGGCCACCCTTATTACCTCGGCCACCCTTATCACCACAACCCACACCTTATTACTTCGTGTTGCGGCGCGCAACCAGATCCCACCGTACAATCACATTTCACACAACAACAATAGTTCACAATTCAATCACACGGCTTCAGGACATCCAGAATATCATTTCACATCAACAATAACAATTTCACAATGAGTTTTCATTAACCTCAGTACCATTTCCATCATATCCAACAACCCACATACAATTTGAGTCACGACGATAATTGCCCACGACAAGCCACACATGATATTACCACAGTTACTTCAATTACATCAATTATGATTTCTTTCCATCATTTATTACACAGCCCTTACCACATAAACACATTCACATACACACTTGGTTTGTTGCCATTTATTCACACCATCATATCGAGACTTATAACCAATAATGTTCAAGGCATATAAATCACAAGAATTCATGAAATAGGCCATCTTGCCTTAACACCCGTGAAACAACAAAATTCACAAATAGTTCACATAAATAACACGTACCAATTTCTCGTACACCAAACAGGGTTTGTAGCCATTATACACATTTCCACATTTGGACATATTAGCATTCTTTCATTTGTTAACACATATTTCCACTTTGGCATCCTCAAGCATTTACAAGCTTTGCACATAATAAGGTAGGCACATCAAATCACTTTTCACAATCACATATAACACGGTGGTGTGGATATCAACTAAGACAACAATACACATATTTTCAGACAAGGTACACATACCGTATGCTTGTCACAACAAGGGGATTCTACAAGAGTTAAAGTTAGCCATACATACCTCAATTTCGCCCCTTAATGATACTACAATGATCCAATATACTTAAGCAACTTCAATCTACAATACAACATTCAATGAGACCAATATTAGTACTAAATCTCATAACTTATGCCATTTAGGCCTATTATCAAACATCTTGTAGGCATAGATCTTTACACCTCATAAACCTAAGAAATGCTTATTTTGGTTTCCCGGATTTTTTCAGGAGTTCCCAAGTTAACCTGCTCAGTATCATTCAAGTTTAGCTTAGGTTTATTCTGAAATTGTTCCGATTCTCGATTTATTTCCCTAAAAGCCTCTTCTACATCATATTCCGGTTCTTGGTTCATTATTTCATAATTAGACAACATGTTTGGATCTGGGGATGAAGTCCGCAAGCATGTCATGTTATTTAAAGCTGCATTCTTAGAACTGAAAATAAGAAATGAAAAAGAAAAATAACAAAATCAGAAAAAATAAAGAAAAAAATGAATGATGAAATATTGATTTCATTTATTGGAATTTGGAGGATAACAGGGTTTACATTTGGGAATTTAAAGACAAGAAACTAAAGGAAACATCTGAGTTACACCCTGAAATAAGTCGGGATGCAGAAAAAGTAGCAGGGCAGGTCTACCAGGACTCCCGCCTGATCGGAAATGGCGTAGCCTTCCAGTTTTGAAGCTTGGCACTTGGTCCCATGTACAGCACCTCAGCGGTGCTTGTGCCCTCTCCCGGCTGAATCATGTGGCTTTTGTAGTGTATTTTCCTCATTGCCCCACATATTTCCTCAATTGCTTCGGCCGTAAAGGCCTCATCATCTTCCTTCTCACTGTACTTCGGCTTGACAAAGGTTTCATACAAATATGGCAGTGGCTGTGGCAAGACCCATCCCTCATTCTTTCTCTCATCCGCCCACTTTACATCATCTGGGGTAGGTATGAAACCTATCCCGAAGAACTTCTCAGCTGTAGGAAGAGTCACTGGCTCAGATATTCCTTGTACACATTTTCCCAGTCCTTTTCCTGGCTTGAAACCATGTCTGATCATTTCCTTGGCCACCATAATCGAGGCATTGGAATGGAAAGGTTGGGGGCAAGGATTTCCCTCTTCATGCTGGTCTGCCACCACAATTTTAAATGCATGGTAGACTATGTGTTCGCTGCCTTCCCTCGCTTCTAGGCATGGGACAGACGGGTCACGATAGACTGACTGTTCATCCTCTCCATAGACCATAATTTCTTGATCCTCATGTTCAAATTTCACCATTAGATGGAGTGTAGAGGGTACAGCTCCTGCGGCATGGATCCAAGGCCTTCCCAGAAGAAAATTATAGGACGTGTCATGTCTAGCACTTGAAAAGTCACCTCGAAGTCCACCGGGCCAATAGTCATAATCAAGTCAATTTCTCCAATTGTTTCTCTCTTGATACCGTCAAAGGCTCAAACATAGACATTGTTGGGACGAATCCTTCCAGTCCTGATTTCCATACGTTGTAGTGTGGAGAGTGGGCAAATGTCTACCCCAGAACCTCCCTCTACCATAACTCTCTTTACTTAATATCCTTCACATTTGATAGTTAAGTGAAAGGCTTTGTTGTGAGCGGCCCCTTCTGAAGGCAAGTCATTTTTGCTGAATGAAATCTGATTGCTAGTAAAGAACCTTTCCGTCATTCTTTCCAACTGTTCCACCGAAGTTTCAGCTGACACGTATGCTTCATTCAATGTCTTCTTTAAAACCTTTTGGTGCTTAGGAGATTTTATCAGCAATGACATCAAGGATACTTGTTCAGGATACTTTTGCAACTGATCAACCACCTCTTAGTCGGCCATCTTCATTTTCTGAAAGAAAACTTCCGCTTCCTCGGCACTTACAGGTTTCTTAGATGGGAAACGCCTTCTGGTGGCGTTGTTCACTTCTTTTATGTTGTAATACTTCTAAACGGGGTGATTTTCTTGAGGCTCGCCCGAGAACTCTTTACGCTTATACGTAACCACCGTCTGATGGTAATTCTATGGTACTGCAGCAGGATTCGTCATAGGCTTTTGTGGTGCACGTCCAATAACCACGGGCTCATTCAGCCTAGGTGGTCTAATTGTGCCACGCGCCACATAGACTCCCTTGGGTACTTACATTTGTGCTCCCTTTTTCAGTTCAAATCTTTTTAGAGGGCTCAAAGTCAGTTGATTTTCTTTGCGGCCTCGTGGAACATAAAGAACTCCATCTTTGGGATGGGTTTCCTCTTTTCCTGTTTCAACTTTCTTTTCTAGTTCTGTCTTGGTTATTTTATTCTTCTTTTCTCCTTTATCTTGCTTCGGGGCAACCTTTGGCTTTCTTTCCGCATCAGCGATAGCAATTATGGCCTTTAGTGTCGGATCAAACTCTTTATCTTCACAAATCATTCCAATCACCGGCCCATTATTGTGGGTTGGCAGTGGATTATTGGTTACGTTTGGGACATCCTCATCCCTCAACACTATCTTTCCTTGCTCTATTAAGTTCTCCATCGCTCTTTTCAATGTCCAACAATTATTTGTATCGTGCCCCTCTGCTCCGGAATGATAGGCACATCTGACACCGGCTCTGTAAGCAGGCGAGGCTGGGTTTTGACTTATTTGAGGGACCGGCTGCAGTAGACCCATTTGGATCAGCTTTGGAAATAAATTGGAGTAAGATTCACCAATTGGAGTAAAAGTTTGTCACCTGGGTGGCTCACGAGGAGGAAAGTTATTTCGTGGAGGACGAGGATTGTAGTGGTTTTGGTGGGAGGCTGATTTCTTGGGAATGGAGCTTGATTTCTATTGGCATGTTGCTACGGCCGGGCAAAAGGTTGAGCATTCATGACCGCATGCGGTTGAGGAGCATAAGACATATCATGGTGAGGGTAGTAATATTGAGGGGTTCTTTTCGAGAATATGGGTCTAGGAGCGCAGTGTCTTCTTGCACCCGATGCCGCCATAGGCGTTTCTTCTTTCTTCTTACCCTTGTCCATTCCTCCAGACCTGCCTTGAATGGCTTGGGAGGTTTCTCTAATGGCTGACTAGCTCGGAATTCTGCCTATTTTCAGTCCATTATCCACCATTTCACCGATCTTTATAGATTTTGCGAACGGTTTGCCCATAGCTGACATCATGTTCTGGAAGTAATCAGCTTCCTGGGCTTGAAGAAATACCGTGACCATTTCTACCTCATCCATTAGAGGCTTCACCCTTGATGCTTGCTCACGCCACTTAATTGCATACTCTCGATAACTTTCTGAGGTCTTCTTCTTCAGATTCGCCAATGAGTTCTTGTCTGGCGCAATGTCTATGTTTTATGGGAACTGTCGAACAAAGTCTCTGGCGAGATCATCCCAAATGTGCCATCGAGAGATGTCCTAATCCATATACCATTCAGAGGCTATACCTACCAAACTTTCCCCAAAGTAAGCCATTAGTAGTTCTTCTTTTCCTCCAGCCCCGTGCAATGGATTGTAGTACTTTTTAAGGTGAGCAATAGGATCGCCATGCCCATCATATTTCTCGAACTTCGGAGTTTTGAATCCCATAGGCAGATGCACATGAGGGAACATGCATAGATCAGTATATGATACACTCTTCTGCCCGTTTAAACCTTGCATGTTTTTGAGGCTTTGCTCCAGGCTTCTTTAAAACCTTTTGGTTCTTAGGAGTTTTATCTTGTCCTGGTGTGAATTAAAATGGAGGTGGCTGCGGATAAGTATATGTGGGGTATTGAGGAGGAACCACTTGAAAAATAGGATTTTGGAAAGTGAAGGCCGAAGGATCAAAAGCGGGCCTGGGCAGCGAAGGCTGTGTTGTGGCGGAGCATGGAGGAGCGGTAAAGATATTGGGGGCTACTCCTTATGTGAACACCTGGGGGCGGACCTCAGAAGGTGTTCCTACAAAATGAGCGGATATGGTGGGTTGTCCCAATGGGGAATTCGGATGACTGATGGGAATGTTAGAAGTACCCCCGGATCTAGGGAACAATTCAGGAAAGCCGGTGATAATACTTGGAGGCTCCCTTCCATTAGTCCATGCATCCCACATCTCTATAACCCGGAGACGTAAGATCCAGTTTTCTTCGGCTACTGCAGAGTCGGAGGATGAGATCCCCAAGATGGGGTTGTCTTCAGGGATGGGAACTACTGGCAAGGTCATTTCATACGACATTTCTATGCTCCATTTCGATCTGGTAAAATGCTGATGTGATGCCTATTTACCAAAAACCAACCACCGTTTCTATAATCCTAAGCTGGAATTTGACAGAAACAAACGGTTAGTTTGAGACAAGTAACAGATAGCTAACCGCACATTGGGGTGTGATGCACCTATACAGTTAAATGGGTGTCTACATATTTGCAACGGTGGCATGCGTCATCCCGACTTTCCTTGTTCTTTCCTATTTTCTTCTTTGATTTCTTTTCCTTGCCTTTTCTTTGCTTTTCTGGTTTTTAGATGGGATATTCGAGGGATTGGGGTAAGATTCGAAGAAAACCAGTTTGATATTTGGAATGAGGAAGAGAAGGAGAATCTGGGGTGTGATTTTGGTGGTCTTTGGTGGTGGTGGCGTTCACCGGCGGTAGGGTTCTGCCGAAGACGGCGAGTCTTATTCGAGAAGATTGGTTCGTTTTTTACGAAAACCAATGGTGGGAATGGAAAGAGAGGGGGAAGGTTGTGTGGTGGTGTAAATTTGGGGGTGAAAGGGCGACTGCCGCCGGTGGCGGTGATTTCCGACCGGCAGTGATGGGGCGGAGGTCGGAGACATTGGAGATACGAAGAAGACGATAATTTGGTCTCTAATTTTGAACCCTGCTTCCAACATTTTTATCTAAACATGAATGAACTAACGCAGCCCGTTGGATGAGAATCATGGAAGGCCAGGATTGACTCATCAATTAGCAACTCCAAAACGACGTAGTATCGCCTTCCTACGACGTCGTTTTGGAGGTCTCAAAGACGGTTTGGACCAGAATTGGTCTGGGCTGGCTTGACATTCATTTGGGCTTATTCATTTTAATTAAAACAGGCCCAATTTGGGCAGCCCTTTATTTAATTTGATTGTTTTCCTTTTTCTCTTTTTGTATTTTGTATTTATTTTATTCTCATTTTGTATTATTTTTGCTGATTTTGTAAAAATTAAAACAAAACCTAATTTAAACTATTTAACTTCTAAAGTCATTTAAAATCAATTACCAATTAAATTTGCATAGGAACTAATTTTTTGTGAATTTCTTTAAATTTTGTTCTAAAACAAATCAGTACCTAATTAATACTAAAAATAAATGAAAATCCTAAATGCAAATGCATATTTTTGTATTTGTATATGACTTAACATGAACAAATAACATGCAAACAATTAACACAAAATCCACAAAAGTTGTAAAAATAAGGAAAAATCTTTTGTTTGAATTCTATGGGAATAACTCATATATAGGGCAAAAATCACGTGCTCACAGCTGCCCCTCTTTGCTCAGAAACAAGAAGAGTTTTCGTGCAAAGATAAATGAGCAAATATGAGCGATTTTTGCCCGTTCAAGTATTCCGTTGTGAAGCATTTTGAAAAGTTTTGACCGCACCCTACTTCAGAGGTTGCCTACATATCTTGGGCTAAACAGGAATCAGGTCAGTGTAGTTCGGGAGTGTCTGGTAGCTGGGACTACCAAGAATTATGATCTCACTGCTGTTGCTGCTGTTATTGTTGTTATTGCTGGCTGACCTCCTTGTTACACCATTGTAAAATAAAAGATGCTAGCCTAAGCTATGATCTAGGGGTTATAAAAGATCCTATCTATGTCTTCAACTTGCTCTTGTGTTGTCTTGAACTTATATCTCGTATTCTTCCAAAGGAATTTTGGCTATTGCCTTGACTGTGTTTTGAAATATGTGTCCATTTTTCGGGTGGACTCTTGCTTGCAATTGCTTGAAAAAGTATTCCCTTGTTCTTCAGGTGGGCTCCTGCTTACTGCATTTGAAAAGATATTCCCTTGTTCTTCAGGTGGGTGCCTGCTTACAACAAACATACAAAACAAAGAAAACTTTCTTCCCCAGTTTGATAACTGGGTGCATGATGTTACTAAATATCATATTTAAATAAGAGTTGTATTATACTTCCCTTGTGCTTCAGGTGGGTGCCTGCTTGCTTTACTTTGTAATGTATTCCCTTGTTCTTTAGGTGGGCGCCTGCTTGCTGAATTTGAAATGTATTCCCTTGTTCTTCAGGTGGGCGCATGCTTGCTGAATTTGAAATGTATTCCCTTGTTCTTCAGGTAGGCGTCTGCTTACAATGTAAACAAAACAAAGAATATTTTCTGCCCCAGTTTGGTGACTGGGTACAGCATGTTATCAAATATGCAAAATTGTAAGCTAAAATTTGAATTATACTTCCCTTGTTCTCAAGGTGGGTGCCTGATTGCTGAAACTTGAAATGGATTCCTTTGAACATTGTTGCTTTCCTTTAAAACTTGAACTGTCCTCCCTTGTTCTCCAGGTGGGTGCCTGACTGCTGCAATTTTCTGTGTTCCCTTGTTATCCACATTGGTCACATTCACTTTAAAGTGATTAGTAAGAATTTGAATCATTTGTCCCTGTTCTAATCAAAGAATAATTTGTTAGTATAATATGGTGTTTAGCTGCTGGCATTCTTGTTGGCCATGCTTTTGCTTCTGGACTTGATCCGCCTTGATTTTTGAACTTATCTCGTCTTGCCTTAATTTCCCGGCTAACTTTCAAATTTTCTGATCCTGATGACCCAAATGTTTTCCTCATGTTACTGACTTTGATGTTTCTTCTTCCCTTTCTTGTAAACTTTTGCTTCTTTCTCCAACTTTCTGATTTCCATTAATTCTTCATGTTTCACTGTCCTTTAATGAATTCCTGGTCTCATTGTGCCATACAACTGGGAAACTGGTAGTTAACTTTGACTGAAAATGTCTTATAGACAGATTTTGAGAAAAATGAAATGCAATGACCTCGAAGTTTTTGAGGATAGAAGACTCTGAAAAGAGAAAGAAAATGGAACTTATCTGAGTGAGAAGGCTAATTCCGTTGATCATGCCATGCATTTTGGATTAAACCACCTAGTCTGTCCAACCAACTGTCAATTGCCACATTTACCATTCCATATTTCACAATTCAATTTTCACCGAAACCCAAACCTTGCTTGTTTTTCCACCTTTGAACCACAAATTACTTTCATTTGCCCATTTTTGGAAACTCACTTTCGCCTTACGGTGCCCGTGAGGGTTTTCACCAATAAGACTCTCTCATTTTCATATCTCTCAACTCACATCGCCTTACGGTGCCCGTGAGGGTTTTCACCAGTAAGACTCTCTCATTTTCATATCTCTCAACTTCTAGTACCGAAGTGTTGTCCATAACATAATTCACCTTACCTGCCTGTATTGCCATTTCTTAAAATTGATCAGAAGGTCTTTCTTTGGACCGTAATGTGGCTTTTGGATGGGTTTAGAAAGAAGGATATAAAGGCTCAAAATATTCCAACGTGGGTTCAAAAATTACAACTTTTGGAATCATATCTTCCACAATATAACTTCTGCCCCAGTTTCAATCTTGGGGATTCTTGGACTTTTCTTCTGTTGTGACTGAACCTCATTGAGGCTGCCTACATAACCTTTTGGGATCAAGTCAAACGTAGTTCAGGTGACTACATTTGTTGTTGCGATGTTTTCCTTCCTTCCATTCTTCTTTTCTTTTTTTCTTTTTTTCATTTTCTTTTCTTTTCTTTTCTTTTTTCTTTTCTTCTTTTCTTATTTTCTTTTCTTTTCTTTCTTTCTTTTTTTTTCTTTTTTTTCTTTTTCCTTCTCTCCTTTTCTTTTCTCTTTTCTTATTTTCTTTTCTTGTTTCTCCATTTTAATTTCCTCGTTCAATCCTTGATTTTTTTGTTGTTGATTACAAAAGAGGGATATGAAAGAAAATATAACAAGTCTCAAAGGGATAAAAATGGATAAAGTGTTTGGATAGCAGAACAAAATGCCTTCATCATTTCAATCTCAAAACATGTTGAATACAATCAAGTACATAAAGATAAAGAAATCATACATAATATCTCTTGACTGCATCAGAATTGATAGCCATTTCTACACATTTCCCTTCCACATCTGTTAGATATAATGCTCCGTTGGACAACACTCGTGATACAACAAATGGCCCTTGCCAATTGGGAGCGAACTTTCCTTTTGCTTCTGCCCAATGAGGTAAGATGCGCCTCAATACCAATTGTCCAACTTCAAATTTTCGTGGACGCACTTTCTTGTTATAAGCTATGGCCATTCTCTGTTGATACAATTGCCCATGACATACTGCTGCTAATCTCTTCTCATCAATCAAACTTAATTGTTCCAGCCAGGTTTTGACCCATTCATCATCATCAATTTCCGCCTCCGCAATAATTCGAAGGGAGGGTATTTCAACTTTTGCAGGTATCACTGCCTCCGTTCCATACACCAATGAATAAGGAGTTGCCCCTACCGAAGTGCAAATAGTAGTGCGATATCCCGGCAAAGCAAATGGTAATTTCTCATGCCACTGCCTTGATCCTTCCACCATTTTCCAAAGAATTTTCTTAATGTTCTTACTGGCTGCTTCAACTGCTCCGTTCGCCTTAGGACGATATGGTATGAAATTGCGGTGTGTAATTTTAAACTTCTGACATGTCTCCGCCATTAAATGACTATTAAGATTGGCCCCATTATCTCTGATAATCACCTTCGAAATTCCGAACCGGCAAATGATGTTTGCATGTACAAAATCAACCACAACTTTCTTGGTTACCGATTTGAACATTTTCGCCTCAACCCATTTAGTAAAATAATCAATGGCAACCAGAATAAACCTATGCCCATTAGATGATGCTGGCTCGATCGGCCCAATGACATCTATATCCCAAGTAACGAAAGGCCATGGTGCTGACATTGCATGCAATTCAGATGGTGGAGAATGGATCAAATCTCCATGTACTTGGCATTGATGACACTTCCGCACAAAGCTGATACAGTCTCGTTCCATAGTAAGCCAGTAATATCCTTCTCTGAGAATTTTCTTTGCTAGCACATATCCACTCATATATGGCCCACAGACTCCTGCATGTTCCTCGGCCATAATTGTTGTAGCCTGTTTTGCATCCATACACCTTAACAAACCTAGATCTGGGGTTGTTTTGTACAAAACCACTCCGCTAAAGAAAAATCCACTTGCCAATTGTCTGATAGCTCTCTTTTGATCCCCCGTGGCCTGTGCTGGATATACTCCCATTCGGAGGTATTCTTGAATATCATGGAACCACGGCTCACCATCAAGTTCCTCTTCTATTGTATTGCAATAAGCATGTTGATCTTGGACCTGAATCTGCAATGGGTCCACATAAGCCTTGTCCGGATGGTGTAACATTGATGCCAGAGTGGCCAAAGCATCAGCAACTTCATTGTGGATTCTCAGAATGTGCTTGAATTCTATGAACTGAAATTGCTGACATAGTCCATGCAGACACTGTCGGTATGGTATGAGCTTTAAGTCTCGTATTTCCCATTCTCCTTGAATTTGATGTACCAAAAGATCCGAGTCGCCCATGACCAAGATCTCTTGGACACCCATATCTATAGCCATCCTCAAACCCAAGATACATGCCTCATATTCAGCCATATTGTTGGTGCAAAAGAAACGGAGCTAAGCCGTGACAGGATAATGTTGTCCCATCTCTGAAATAAGTACCGCTTCTATCTCGACGCCTTTGTTGTTATCAGTCCCATCAAAGAATAACTTCCAGCCAGGTTTGTCATCTTGCCCCGGTTCATCAATGTACATTGCCTCTTCATCAGGAAAAATATGTTTTCAACGGTTCATATTCATCATTAACTGGATTCTCCGCTAAGTGATCAGCCACTGCTTGTGCTTTCATCGCAGTGCGGGTTACATAAACAATATCAAATTCTGTGAGCAAGATTTGCCATTTGGCAAGCCTCCCTGTGGGCATGGGCTTCTGAAGGATGTACTTTAACGGATCCATTCGGGAAATGAGATAAATGGTATAGGCTAACAAATAATGTTTCAACTTCTGTGCCACCCAGGTCAAAGCATAACACGTCCTCTCCAATTGAGTGTATTTTACCTCGTAAAATGTGAATTTCTTGCTGAGGTAGTAAATTGCTTGCTCTTTCTTTCCTGTGACATCATTCTGCCCTAGTACACAGCCAAAGGAATTATCCAATACCGTCAAATAAAGAATCAGAGGTCTTCCTGGCTCAGGCGGAACCAATACGGGCGGATTGGCCAAATACTCTTTGATTTTGTCAAATGCAGCCTGGCACTCTTCTGTCCATTTAACTGCAGCATCTTTCTTCAATAGTTTAAAGATAGGCTCGCAAGTTGACGTAAGCTGAGCAATGAACCTGCTGATTTAATTCAACCTTCCGAGCAAACTCATCACTTCTTTCTTATTCTTTGGTGGAGGCAATTCCTAAATGGCTTTGATTTTAGACGAGTCCAATTCAATACCACGTCGACTCACCACAAACCCCAACAACTTTCCTGACGGCACTCCAAAAGCACACTTTGCTGGATTGAGTTTG
>MU732584.1:0-21254 GCA_026770625.1 Nicotiana glauca
ACACCAACAAGATCGAGGTTCAGACACCAGAGGTGCCCAACATCAATCAGAACCCATTGCCGGCACACCACGAAACCCACATGATCGAGCTTGTGCACAAAGGAGGGGGGCTAAAGAAACCCTCGCAGACAGCGATGATGATCCGTGCCAGCCCAAAAGAAAAGTCGACCAGTGGAAAAGAGGTGGTATAGTTGGAGAAGGTAGATGTCAAGCCAGTGGTAGTAATGGGGAAGAAACCGTATGTTGTTGCAAAGAATCCAGAACCGGTCAAAGTAACGGTGCAAGGGGTACCAAGCAAGCCAGCATGCATAGGGCCAGTTGTTATCAGACCAGTAATACAAAGGCCTGTAATTAGCGAGAAGGCCGTGCCGTGGAGCTACAATAAAGCGATGGTAATGTACAAGGGGAAGGAGGTTGTCGAAGAAATATGTGAAGCCTAGGGGTTAACTCGTTCGGGGAGGTTTTTTGCTTCGTAGAGTTAAGAAGGTCCAACCCAGCGGTGATAAAGAAACCCGTGACGGAGGAAGAAGAGGCAGAGTTTCTGAAGAAAATGAAGGCCCAAGACTACTCCATTGTGGAGCAGTTAAGAAAGACTCCGACACAGATTTTGTTGCTATCCTTGTTGATCCATTCCAGTGACCATTGCCAGGCACTGATGAAAATCCTGAATGAGGCTCATGTTTCGGATAAATCTCTGTAAATCACTTGGAAATGATAGTGCATAAAATCTTTGAGGTAAACAGGGTGACGTTCTCTGATGATGAATTGTCGGCAGAGGGTACAGAACACAACAAAGCCCTATACTTGACCGTGAAATATGAAGACTCGGTGGTCAATCGAGTGTTGATTGATAATGGGTCGAGTGCCAACATTTGTACTTTGACTACTCTGAACATGATGAAGGTTGATCATGACCGAATTCACAGGAACAACGTTTGCGTCTGAGGTTTAGATGGGAGTGGTACTGACACGGTGGGTGATATCGTACTAGAATTGACCATTGGCCCAGTTGAATTCACCATGGAATTCCAAGTGGTAGACGTGGTAGTATCATACAATCTTCTATTGGGGCGACCCTGGATTCATGCCGCCAAGGCAGTGCCTTCCACATTGCACCAGATGGTGAAATTTAAGTGGGACAGGCAGGAGATAGTGGTGCACGGGGATGACGGTACAGGCGATGTGGGTGATGCCATTGTGCCATTCATAGAAACCGACGATGACAAAGGTCCCTGGGTTTACCAGATTTTTGATGCAGTCTCACTAGATAAAATTTCCGAAGGCGAGGACCTTCCACAGCCCAGAATCGCAGCGGACACCTTCATGATAGCATCTGAAATGTTAAACAGCGGGTTTGTACCAGGAAAAGGCTTGGGGGTTGATTTGCAAGGTATTGTCCAACCAGTTTCTTTGCCCAACAATCTGGATACTTTTGGGTTGGGATACAAGCCTACAGCAACAGACGTAAGACGTGCTCTAAAGTTGAAAAAGAGAGGTTGGGCTCTTCCCAAGCCGGTTCCGCATCTCTCCAGATCCTTCGTCAGAGCAGGTAGCAGAAGGTTGTCGGTCCCGAAGGTTCTCGGATGACTAATTGGGTTAGATGGGGATTTGAATCAGAGTTTTGAAAAGCTGTTCGTCGACGTCAACGTGATAGAAGCTGGAAAAGGTTCCAGTAGGGCAGATATACAGTTTGTGGGGCCTAGGGCCAATATCAACAATTCGATAGCTACTCATCTTCCTACCCTGATGGAGTCTTGGTAGTAGGCTCTGATTTTTCTTTCTTGTTTTTTGGATTATTCCAGGGTGTAATCCAAATTTTGTTTTACTTAGTATTCGGCAAAAGTGTGAAACTCTGTTATCCCGCATTTTAATAAAGTGAAAGTTTTCCCCCTTATTTTGTTTTAATTTTGTTTTCTTCTTTTCTCTTTCTGAATAGTTCTCTTTATACTGGTTTTAATGACATGGCATGCACAACGGATCTTCAACCTGGTCTAAAAAATCAATCTGATTTCGAATTAATTGTACAAGAGGTCAATTATGATGATGAATCGGAATATGATGGGGATGAAGCCTTTGAAGAGATAAACAGAGAATTAAGCCAGTTCGAAGAGAAACCCAATGCCAATTTGAATGACACTGAAGGTGTCAATTTGGGGGACACAGACAATATCAGGGAAACCAAAATCAACATCCACATTGAGCCGAACATCAGGGAAGAACTAATCAAAGCACTCATTGAGTTCAAAGATGTTTTTGCATGGTCGTATGATGACATGCCGGGTTTAAGCACTGATTTAGTGGTTAACAAATTACCCACTGACCCGGCCTGCCCTCCCATTAAGTAGAAATTGAGAAAGTTCACGACAGACATGAGTGTGAAGATTAAAGAAGAAGTAACCAAGCAGCTGCAAACAAAGGTTATTCGGGTCACTCGATATCCTGATTGGTTGGCTAATGTGGTGCCAGTGCCGAAGAAATACGGGAAGATTAGGGTATGTGTCGATTACCGCAATATGAATAGGCCAAGCCCAAAGGATAACTTTCCATTACCCAACATTCATATCTTGATCGATAATTGTTCCGACGTGAGATCGGGTCATTTGTGGATTGCTACGCTGGGTATCATCAGATCCTGATGGATGAAGAAGATGCGGAAAAGACAGCTTTCATTACACCATGGGGGACTTATTGCTACCGGGTAATGCCTTTTGGTTTGAAGAATGCTGGGGCAACGTACATAAGGGCAATGACTACTGTATTTCATGACATGATACACAAAGAGATTGAGGTGTACGTAGATTATGTGATCATAAAATCCAAGCGCCAGGAAGACCACGTGGCAGACCTAAGGAAGTTCTTTCAAAGACTTCGAAGGTACGATATTAAGCTTAACCCAGCCAAGTGTGCATTCGGTGTTCCATCTGGAAAACTATTGGGATTCATCGTCAGTCAGCGAGGCATTGAGTTGGATCCGTCGAAGATCAAATCCATCCAAGAACTTCCACCTTCGAAGAACAAAACAGAAGTAATGAGTCTGTTGGGATGATTGAATTGTATCAGCAGATTCATCGCCCAACTCACAACAACTTGTGAGCCCATATATTAGCTGCTGAAGAAAGATGCTGCGGTAGAATGGACGACAGAATGTCAGGAAGCATTTGACCAAATCAAAGGGTATCTATCAAATCCACCCGTATTGGTTCCACCCGAGCCGGGAAGACCATTGATTCTCTATCTAACGATCCTGGAAAATTTGTTTGGTTGCGTACTAGGGAAACATGACATTACCGGGAGGAAGGAGCAAGCCATATATTATCTCAGCAAGAAGTTTACAGTATATAAGGTTAAGTACACTCAACTTGATAAGACATGTTGCGCCCTAACTTGGGTGGCATAAAAGTTGAAGCATTATCTGTCATCATATACTACTTATCTAATTTCACGTTTGGATCCACTGAAGTATATTTTTCAGAAGCCTATGCCCACAGGGAGGTTAGAAAAATGGCAGATATTACTCACATAATTTGACATCATCTATGTGACGAGGACGGCCATGAAAGCCCAAGCATTAGCTGACCACTTGGCTGAGAATCCTGTTGATGAAGAATACGAGCCATTGAGGACGTACTTTCCTGATGAAGAGGTGATGCATATAGATGAGTTGGAATTGACCGAGGAACCAGAGTGGAAGCTTTTCTTTGATGGAGTTGCAAATGCAAAGGGAGTTGGAATAGGAGCAGTACTTATTTCTAAAATAGAACATCATTATCCCGTTACGGCTCAGCTGCGTTTCTATTGTACCAACAATATGGCTGAGTATGAGGCATGCATTTTGGGCCTACGGTTAGCCGCAGATATAGATATCCAGAGACTCGGACCTCTTGGTGCATCAGATTCAAGGTGAATGGGAAACACGGGATTTGAAGCTTATACCCTACCGCCAATGTTTGCACGATCTGAGCAAGCGATTCCGATCAGTGGAGTTCAGGCACATCCCAAGAGTTCACTATGAGGTTGCCGATGCTTTGGCCACTTTAGCATCAATGTTACACCACCCAGACAAGATTCATGTTGACCCGTTGCATATTCAGGTTCGTGATCAGCATGCCTATTGCAACATGGTAGAGGAAGAAATGGATGGCGAGCCATGGTTCTATGATGTCAAAGAATACCTCAGGATGGGGATATACCCGGAGCAGGCCACCGAAGATCAAAAAAGAGCCATTCGGCGATTGGCAAATGGAGTTTTCCTCAGTGGAGGAGTGCTGTACAAAAGAACCCCAGATTTGGATTTGCTGAGATGTATAGATGCTGGTCAAGCCACGACAGTTATGACTAAGGTACATGCTGGAGTTTGTGGGCCACATATGAGCGAATATGTGTTGGCGAAGAAGATTTTGAGTAGGGTATTATTGGCTCACCATGGAGCGTGATTGTATCAGTTTCGTGTGAAGATGCCATCAGTGTCAGATACACGGAGATTTGATTCATTCTCTGCCAACAGAATTGCATACAATGTCAACACCATGGCCATTTGTTGCATGGGGCGTGGATGTCATTGGACCTATTGATCTGGCAGCTTCCAACGGCCATAGGTTCATCCTGGTAAGCATCGATTATTTCACTAAGTGGGTTGAGGCTAAGACTTTCAAGTCGGTAACCAAGAAGGCGGTGGTGGATTTTGTCCATTCCCATATCATCTGTAGATTTGGGATCCCAAAGGTGATCATCACGGACAATGGTGCTAATCTTAACAGTAGTTTGATAAAAGAAGTCTGTCAAAAGTTCAAGATTACACACCGTAATTCCACCCATATCGGCCCAAGACGAATGGAGCGGTTGAGGCAGCCAACAAAAACATAAAGAAGATATTGAGGAAGATGGTAGAAGGATCCAGGCAATGGCATGAAAAGTTGCCCTTCGCATTGTTGGGTTATTGCACTACTGTTCGTACTTCAGTAGGTGCAACTCCTTATTCGTTGGTATACGGAACAGAAGCAGTGATACCAGCAGAGGTTGAAATTCTGTCCCTGTGGATAGTCTCTGAGCCCGGGATTGACGATGATGAATGGGTCAAGGCCCGCTTGAAGCAGTTAAGCTTAATTGACGAAAAGAGACTGACAGCAGTATGCCATGGGCAATTGTATCAAAAGAGAATGGCAAGAGCATACAACAAAAAGGTGCGTACCAGAAAATTTGAAGTGGGACATCTGGTGTTGAAACGAATCCTGCCGCATCAGGCCGAAGCAAAAGCCAGGTTAGCCCCAAATTGGCAGGGACCATTCATTGTGACCAGAGTGTTATCCAATGGTGCTTTGTGTCTGACAGATGTCGAGGGAAGATGTATCGACATGGCTATCAATTCAGACGCAGTCAAGAGATATTATGTATGATTTCCTCGATTGTAATTGATGGTTGTTTGTTTGTTTGTACTCGGCATTTATCGGGGAATGAAATGACGGAGGCAATTCTATCTCCTAACCAAACACTTTAACCTTTGCTCCCCCCTTCGAGCCTTACTTATTCTTTCATAGCCCTCTCTTGGAATCATTAATGGAAACGAAAAATGAAAAAGAAAAAAAAATCACAAGAAAAACAAAGGAATCTAGTGAACTACGTTCGGCCTGATTCCTCAAAGAGGATACGTAGGCGCCTCACGGCTCGGTCATAGTGTAATAAAAATAAAAAAACCCCAAGCAAGAAAACTGGGGCAGAAGTTATGTTTTAAAATTCCGGAAAATGTTTGATTCCAAGGGTTGTGATGTCTTACCCATCGAAGTTACTTCAAATTTTTGATATCCTTTTCTTTTATCCCCGCACAAAAACCCATTTTGATGTCCAAAAGACCTCCCGATCAGTATCCGAGAGGTACCAAGTCAGGCAAATGAAAGCCGAGAATAACACACCGACCCCTACCGAATGAGGATCGTAAGCTGAAGGAATTGATAGCCAAAGGAATCCCCAGTAGAGAGAATCTTATCAGTGACACTCCAATCCCCAGCTGAGAAAGAAAATAAAATAATAGAGTCTTATGGTGAAATCCTTCACGGGCACCATAAGGCGACAAAAGCTGAGAGAAACAAAATGAGGGAGTCTTATGGTGAAAACCTTCACGAGCACCATGAGGCGACGGGAGTCGAGAGAAATGAGAGAGTCTTTTTAGTGAAAATCCCTCGAAGGGCACTAAGAGGCAACAAGATAATATTGGCGGAAAGAATCCGCGCTTGGCGAAGAATGGGGTGCCTACTCATCCCCAGCAAAATGAAGTCATCAGAAAGATTGATTGATAAATAGACTGGGTTGGTTAGATTCGGAATGCACGAAGTGATCGTTGGGACCGGTTATACCGTTCAGATAAGTCCTTTTTCTTTTCTTTTCCCCAGCATTTGTTCAGAAAGATTTCTTCTTTTCTATCCTTTTAAAGTCATTACTTTTTCTTCGTTTAAAGACTTCTTCTCCAGCAGTTTGTTTTTGAAAAGGATTTTTCAGAGCTTACTACCAGTAGCCATTATGGTGCAAAGCAAAATGTGAATAAGACAGGCCAGCGACAAGGCGATAAAATGAAAAGAAGTTTGTTGCAAGACCAAGTGGCAAATTGGCCTAGAATTTCATGGGAAGTATGGAGGAAAACAGAAAAACAACAAATTGAGAAAATTGTGGACCAAATTCCAAGAGGATCCTCAGCAGATCATCTATATGCAGGAGCATCCCCGAAAGATTTTTGACCAAGTTCCAAGAGGGTCAGAAAACACAGGGCGGGGAAAGGAGAAAGGGAAAAACCATCCCCAGCAAAAATATCATCCCCAATGGAAACGCAGAGTAGGGAAAGGGGAAAAGGGAAAAGCCATCCCCAGCAGGAGTGGCATGAACACTCAGCACATTTTAAACTAACAAAATTTCCTTTGATTTGAAATAAGGAATGAAATGTTGTTGATGGAAGAAAGACATGCCGCAAAGAAGATCACCAAAACTGGGGCAGAAAATTTTCTGCAGTTGTTAAAAACTTTCTCGAAGGAACGAGGAAATATATTCAAGTTACTTTTAAATTGTTGCAGTCGGGAGCTCGCCCGTAGAACAGAGGTGTTACTTTTAAGTTTGTTACAGTTGGGAGCCCGCCCATTGAACGGAGGTGTTACTTTTTCAGTTGTTTCATTCGGGAGCCCGCCCGTAGAATGGAGGTGTTACTTTTTTAGTTGTTGCATTTGGGAGCCCGCCCGTAGAATGGAGGTGTTACTTTTTAGTTTGTTGCAGTCGGGAGACCGCCCGTAGAACGACGGTGTTACTTTTTTAGTTGTTGCAGTCGGGAGCCCGCCCGTAGAACAAAGGTGTTACTTTTTCAGTTTGTTGCAGTCGGGAGCCCGCCCGTAGAACGGATGTGTTATTTTTTAAGTTGTTGAAGTCGGGAGCCCGCCCGTAGAACGGAGGTGTTACTTTTCAGTTGTTGCATTCGGGAGCCCGCCCGTAGAACGGAGGTGTTACTTTTCAGTTGTTGCATTCGGGAGCCCGCCCGTTGAACGGAGGTATTACTTTAAAGCTGTTGCATTCGGGAGCCCGCCCATAGAATGGAGATATTACTTTTAAATTGTTGCAGTCGGGAGCCCGCCCGTAGAACGGAGGTGTTACTTTTCAGTTGTTGCAGTCGGGAGCCCGCCCGTAGAACGAAGGTATTACTTTAAAGCTGTTGCATTCGGGAGCCCGCCCATAGAATGGAGATGTTACTTTTAAATTGTTGCAGTCAAGAGCCCGCCCGTAGAACGGAGGTGTTACTTTTCAGTTGTTGCAGTCGGGATCCCGCCCATAGAACAGAGGTGCTACTTTTCAGTTGTTGCATTCGGGAGTCCGCCCGTAGAACAGAGGTGTTACTTTTCAGTTGTTGCAGTCGGGAGCCCGCCCGTAGAACGGAGGTGTTACTTTTCAGTTGTTACATTCGGGAGCCTGCCTGTAGAACAGAGGTGTTACTTTTCAGTTGTTGCATTCGGGAGCCCGCCCGTAGAATGGAGGTGTTACTTTTCAGTTGTTGCAGTCGGGAGCTCGCCGGTAGAATGGAGGTGTTATTTTTTCAGTTGCTGCAGTCGGGAGCCCGCCCGTATAACGGAGGTGTTACTTTTCAGTTGCTGCATTCGGGAGCCCTTCAGTTGTTGTATTCGGGAGCCCACCCGTAGAACAGAGGTGTTACTTTTCAGTTGTTGCATGCGGGAGCCCGCCCGTAGAACGGAGGTGTTACTTTTCAGCTGTTGCATTCGGGAACCCGCCCGTAGAATAGAGGTGTTACTTTTCAGTTGTTGTAGTCGGGAGCCCGCCCGTAGAACGGAGGTGATACTTTTCAGTTGTTGCATTCGGGAGCCCGCCCGTAGAACGGAGGTGTTACTTTAAAGCTGTTGCATTTGGGAGCCTGCCCGTAGAATGGAGGTGTTACTTCTAAGTTGTTGCAGTCGGGAGCCCGCCCGTAGAACGGAGGTGTTATTTTTTTTAAGTTGTTGAAGCCGGGAGCCCGCCCGTAGAACGGAGGTGTTACTTTTCAGTTTGTTGTAGTCGGGAGCCCGCCCGTAGAATGGAGGTGTTACTTCTAAGTTGTTGCAGTCGGGAGCCCGCCCGTAGAACGGAGGTGTTATCTTTTTTAACTTGTTAAAGTCGGGAGACCGCCCGTAGAACGGAGGTGTTACTTTTCAGTTTCTTGCAGTCGGGAGCCCGCCCGTAGAACGGAGGTGTTATTCTTTTAAGTTGTTCAAGTCGGGAGACCGCTCGTAGAACGAAGGTGTTACTTTTTAGTTTGTTGCAGTCGGGATCCCGCCCGTAGAACGGATGTGTTACTTTTTCAGTTTGTTGCAGTCGGGAGCCCGCCCGTAGAACGGAGGTGTTATTTTTTAAGTTGTTGAAGTCGGGAGCCCGCCCGTAGAACGGAGGTGTTACTTTTTCGGTCGTCGCATTCGGGAGCCCGCCCGTAGAACAGAGGTGTTACTTTTAAAGCTATTGAAGTCGGGAGCCCGCCCGTAGAACAGAGGTGTTACTTTTAGTTATTGAAGTCAGGAGCCCGCCTGCAAAACAGAGGAATACATTTCAAGATCAAATCAGAAGTCAGTAAGGCGGAAGGTCACCAGCACAACAAGTTTCAATGGAGGAAGCGGTATCCCCAGCAGACAGAACAAAATGATGAAACTTGTGTTTAGAAAAAAAGAAGCAAAAGGCTGATGTCATACCCTGCAGTTTTCGCAAGAAAGAAGCACCGGAGGAAACACAAGCCGACAAGAAAGCAAGACAACAAGAGCAAGTTGAAGATAGATAAGATTTGTAGTTCCTAGTTAGTCTAGCCTTTTGTTTTCTTCTAGCAAGGGTGTAATACGGAAATCGGTATGCGTTAGTAACGGCATGCAGCAACAGTAACAGCAAAATTGCAGTCCCATGGTAGTCCCAGCTACCAAAATTTCCCGAACTACATTGACCTGATTTTCTTTTAGCCAGGGATATGCAGGAGACCTTTTGAAGCAAAGGTTCGGTCAAATCTTTCAAAAAATGCTTCACACGGAGTACTCAAACGGGCGAAAAATCGCTCGCTTTATCTTTGCACGAAAACTCTTCGTGTTTTCGGACAAAGAGGGGCAGCTGTAAGCTCGTGATTTTTGCCCTATATGAGAAATACTCCCAAAAAATCCAAAATGAAATATTTTGTGTTGTGTGCATTTTTGTCAGATTTTTGTGTTATTTTCCTTTTTTATTTTTGCATTTGTGTGTTCGTGTTTATATGTCTAAATTAATAGAAAAATATAAAATATATGTTGCATGCACACTAAGGATCTAATGGTGCACTTAGGAATTAATTTAACCATAATTTGGTTTTGAAAGTGGAAAATCACAAAAAATAGGTATTTTTGTTTGTTTATCATTTTTGTGTGATTTTGGTTGCAATTAATGACTAGTCATGTGTGTTAATTGTTGATTAGGGTTAATTAATATTTTGTAGTTTAATTTTGATGTTACAATTTAATTTAGGAATTTTGGTTTTTAGGAATTAAAAGAAAATGAAGAAAAAATGAAGAAGAAGGAAAATAGTGGGCAAAATCCGACCTGGGCCATCATTTTGGGACCCAAAAGTCAGGCCCAAACGAGCAAATGACCCAACCCAATTGCCTGATCTCTCATACCAACGATACGACACCGTTTCAGGGTCTTAAATCTGGACCGTTGATCAAACAGATCTAACGGTCCAGTTCAGTCCCAGCGTTGGTTCAAACGATATTGTTTCAGGCATGCCAATCTGAGCCGTTCATCTCCCTTGATCCAACGGTCTCGAACGCCATACCCTAACCCATTCCAGCCCGACCCATTCCATCAAATACCCACCCGGTCTTAGAGATGTCTAAACGATGTCGTTTCACTTAAGTGAGAGATCCAGGCCGTTGATCTCGTGTGATCCAACGGCTAAGACCAAACCATCCCTCCCACTATATAAGGTTAATATCTCACCCCAGCCCCCCAATCCAAGCACCCCCCCTATCACCCATTCGTCTCTTTCCAAGCTCAGAGACGGACCAGGCGAAACCCTAGCCGCCATGTGACTCCACCGCTTGAAACCCGGCGGCAACAATGCCCCGGCCACCAAAATTACACCCTAAAGCCTTCTCCCCACCCTAAACACGAATCCATGAACCATTTGCTTCGAATCATCCTCAGACTTCTCGAATCTTCATTTGAAGATTCGAGAAAAACCTTAACCTACCCCAACCAAGCCCAAATTCACACCAGACAACCCCCAGACCTCCCTCGTTACCAAGCCACCGTTGGTTTGGTTCGATTCTGGCAAGAAATGTTCGAACCACCAATCGAACGTAAGAACCCTAGAAAGTCCAAACTATGGATTCTGTCCAAATTAAAGGAAGATTTGGGGGTAATAGACCTTAGTCGAAGTGTTCTCAGTTGAGAACGCTCGATTAAGGTCCGTTCAACTTCAAAGTGTTCAAGTCTGAGTTCGAACCTGGGTCGTCTAGTCCCTGAGTACTGAGGTATTTTTTCTTTTCCCCTTTGTTCTATGTTTATGTTTATATCTGTTTATCTGTTTAGTTTGGTTTATTAATTTTTTTAAATTTTTGTATCAACTATTCTGTCCATCTCCAGACCTTTTATTTGTCGATTCTTCTTTTGTCCGTTGTTATATGTGTGTTATAAACTGTATATTCGATTCAAATAATGTCGTCGAATAAATAGTTTCATAACTCCTAGCCACATGAATCACCCTATTCGTATGTTTGATTCTGTTTGTTTATCACCAATTGTGTATGTGTAATCGATTAAATAAGGGTCGTCAATTAATTTGCTTAAAACTAGAAAAGCATGATAGTAGTCTATTTCTGTTCATTTTAGTGTGCTTACTATCTTGCCTCTTTTCTGTGCCATTATTGTATTGAAATGAACCTGCTGGTGTGTTAAGTTTTCACCTTTGGAACTAAGCAGCCTGTTCATTTATATGTTTCAATTTGTTCTCTTTGGTTGTTCACTTGAACCTCCCTTGATTCATAAATGCCTCAATTTTAGCTCGACTTTAGCAAATACCTGTTTGATTAGTTGGTTTGAGTTGATCAGGATTGGTTCCCAATATGATCAGCTCATTCCCTTGGATTGATACTTGCCTGATATTTTATCTTGACCTTCGGCTTTGAAGCTATTGCCTGAAGTTGTTTAGGAATTGGATATAACTATAGTAGTTTAGTTGATCAATTAGGAGTCAGGGGTAAGGGTTATAACTTATATAGGTGTAACATCAGATTAATAAGGCTTGGGGCAGGGCATGCAATACAGGGGATTTAAGGGGTAATATTGGGATTTAACAGGACTGTAATTAAGACTAATTTAAGGGTCTGTCAAGTGGTTGTTTAAATACCATTAGTTTAATATCAATGGGGGACAAAACATAATAGCATGGGATTTATTTAATACCCCATGACCTTTGATTGAAACAATAGGGAACCAAGTGTGGGGAACCAAGTTAACTTGAATCAAGATAACACATAAGAGTGGGGATTTAGAGAAGATGGGCAGAATTAGTTTTGGGGAGTTCAAGGCAATGATAGGGGGTCTGTTTTGGTTATAAATAGAGTCATTTTTTACTAAGAGGGGGCTGGCTTTTGGATGAAAAAGAAGTCAGTTTAGTTTGAGAGCAAAAAGTGGGCTGGAATTTTAAGAAAAAACTCCAGAGATATAGAGTTGAGAGGTTGGCTTTTGACCTTAAAAAGCTCAGTAGTCAGAGAGTCTAGGCTGAATTTTTACACTAAAAGTTCAGTTAGTTTGAGAGTGTTTCTGCCTCTGATTGTCACTTGTTTTTCTGAGTTTGCTGTGGTTGATCCGCTACTATTTCATTGTGTCTCTGATGGAGTCCTGGGTTTTAAAATCTGTCAATGAGTATTACCGGTTGCTATTGGTATTTCTGGGATTTCATTGGGTTTGTTCACTGAGTTTGGTTGGTTATTTGGTTATTGTTCCACTGGTTGTTTGCTGGAATTTGTCCTGCTGGTTTCCAAATCTATTACTGGGTTATTGCATTACTGCTTTTGTGGGTTTGCTGTGCTGTAGTGTTACTGTTGTTGCTGATCATTCCTTCTTCTTCTTTTGCTTCCCATATCAGGTACACTGCTTGTAATACTTCGATGAAAATCTGAGTTAAAGATAAATTGGAAATTGCTCGTCAAATTTAAGCTCATTTGTATATCGTTTATTGTGTACAATCCAGTAGCGTTAGCTAAGTAGATGTGGTTGATGATTAGATGCTGGTTTCGCATTATAAGAACAGGAGGTGCACATGGACTATAAGTAGTGATTTGGACTGTTAAACCATTAAAGGCTTTCCTATGTGGATCTCATAGTTAGTGGTTTGTTTCAACTTTTGTTAGTTCATATTATTAGAATAGTGTATTTCGAATTCCTATTCAATTCGAACTAGACTATGTCGGACTGATTAGTCATGTTTATTAATTGTAGCCTTAGTATAGTGGATATAAAAAGCAATTTAGTGTAGTATAGTATGGTTAATAAGTTGGGAATCAAAATCGAAAACAGTTTTTTTTTCTAAACAAGTTTTGTGTTACAATTGTTAATCTTAACAGTTTAGTTATCGTTGTTAGCTTTGGGGTTTCACTGAATTCATTAGTAAAATGGTATGAATCTTCATTTAAATTTTAGGTTGTATTTTGACTGGCTTTTCACTTTCAGTAGTGTTTAAAATAATTCAGTAGCTAATAGTTAAAACAATCTCAGCCTCAAACCATGCCTCGCTCATTTGAGTAAAATAAAGTACCAATTTCAGTGGGTGTTTGATTTGGATTCAGTTGAAATAATGTTTTCAAGTTGTGATTTGCCAATTTAGGGGATTCGATCCTTTAGCCTTACGGACGAGGCCGGTTTTGTCACCGCCCGGATTTAGGCCTACCTCAGGCCCATTTCCTGTGGTTATTGAGATACCTGGTCAGCATGCATGCCATACGGATTGGACCTTCTGACCCAAGTCTAAAATAACACTTGATTTGTTAGTGTTTACGCAACAGACCGAATCTCTTTTTATAACAAATTCATTAAGGCTTTTTTTAGAGACAAAAATTAAATAGATAATTGTAGCTGTTGGCTTTAAAATAAACGAGACGAGCCTCGCCAAATGGAACGCACAAGCTGCGGGGCCCTCTATACGTGTTTGTAAGGTTACTTAAACTTCGGGATGGGCCTTTTAGCAAAATTTCATGGCCTTACCCAAAATAATGGTACGCTAGTCGATTTAGGCGCGCCTTTAATAAATACTTTCTTAAATTCGGGTGCACATTTATGTGACCCAAATCCAAATCTCAACGAAGTCGAAATGTGTCGATAATCGCGGGTATATTAATTGTGACGTGGTTCGAGATGCATTTCCGTGACGTTGTAATTATTTTAAAAATAATGAATGAGACGAGCCTCGACAAACAAAAATACCTAAAATGCGGGGCCCTCTATACGAGTTTTTACTTAGACTTCGGGATGGACCGTTTAGCAAAATTTCACGGCCTTACCCAAAATAATGATACGCTAGTCGCTTTAGGTGCGCCTTTAATAATTTGCTTTCTTATACTTGGGTGCACATTTATGTGACCCAAATCCAAATCTCAACGTAGTCGAAAAGTGTCAATAACCATGGGTACATTGATGTGACGTGGTTTGAGATACGTTTTCACAACGTTGCAATTCTTTGTTAAAATAATAATAATAATGATATTAAAAGAGGTTAAAGGTTAAAATTTGCACATAAGTTAAATCATGTTATAAATCAGATAATTAAGCCAAATATGACAGTTGAGCGACCGTGCTAGAACCACGGAACTCGGGAACGCTTAACACCTTCTCCCGGGTTAACAGAATTCCTTATCCGGATTTCTGGTTCGTAGAATGTAATATAGAGTCAACCTTTTCCTCGATTCGGGATTCAAACCGGTGACTTGGGACACCATAAATCTCTCAAGTGGTGACTCTAAATCTTTAATAACGAATCCCGTTTCGATTGTCCTTTAATTGGAAAAACTCCCTTTGTTACGCCCTTCGCGGGGTGCGGTAACGCCAAAAGGAGGTGTGACAGCTCTGGCGACTCTACTGGGGAATAAAGCCCAGAACCACTGGTTCAGGATTAGAAATTCGAGCTTATGATAAATAAAAACACCATCCTGCTGCATCCTGTTTGTTTTATGCATTTATTTGCTTCGGACTCGCATGCTGACCGGCCTAGGAAAATCGGGAATTTTAAAAAATTGTAAAAAAAGAAAAATAACCGTGTAGAGAGATAACTACTCATTTTTAGAAAAGAACCAATGTCCAAGTAGTGTCAAAACTCTACCGAAATTTTGAATTTTTGAAAAAAAAAAAAGAAAAAAAGGAGTTTTTCTTACAAAGAATCTTATTTCCAAATTCATTTCTATTGCCCGAACAACGCCAGTTTGATTTTCACAAGGTGTGAGATACGTAGGCAACCCTCGTCGGGTCCAACTTCCCCTTTTGCAAAAATAGCCAAAAAATATAGCTGAATGTTCCCGAAAGGGACGCCGGAAGGCTGGCTTTGCACAAATAGCCACCTTTGGTCGTTTTGATATTTTGGTCATTTGACCCACACAGCCTTAAAATATTCGTCCCTGAAGTGCTGAAAGGCCGTGTTCGGAAAACCAGCCTTTCCTTTCTTTAAAATTGGGAAAAAGGAAAAAACTAGTTTTATTTTTCTTGAGTCAAATAAATGTTTTCCTTTTGTCTGAATCACCTTAATAAATGTGCAGAATGAGCACGAGTCGGAATTCATCTGGAGCTATTATAAACAGGGTCCCTTTCGGATTGCGCATATGGTGGAATGACTTAGGAAAATCAGGGCAAGATACAGTCAAGTTGTACTTGGGAGATCTGGTTGGGTTGCTGAACATTGATCCGAGAGAGGACATCATACGGGTGTTGATCTCATTCAGGGACCCAGCACACAATGTGTTCATTTCTCAGATTTTGAGCTCACACCGACACTAGAACTGGCAGGGTACATCGGGGGTCCTAAAATTCCTATGAGAGAGCAGTATGTTATTGCGCCAAGGGCCGTGACCATACACAAGTTCCTAGACACTGTGAAGGTCCGCAGAACTGTACACAACCCAGATTTATCAGAGGCTTTTGTACTTTGGCATTCATATACGACAGATATGGTCATCTTGGAGGGTTCAACAATCCCGAGGGTAAAATCTGCAGTGGGGAAGACCGGCTGAAATGTGAAAGGCATAGGTGTATTGTAATCATGATAGCCTTTCTGGGACTGCTGGTATTCCCTAGAAAAGACGAAAAAATTAATATACAAGTTGCTGGGGTCGTCAGCACTTTGCTCAAGCAATACAACATCACTCTGGCACCAATGATAATAGCAGACATCTTCTGTGCTCTTACCGTTTGCAAAGCCGGATGGGGTTTCTTTGAGGGTTGCAATGTATTGCTCCAAATGTGGATGATCGAACACTTGTGTCATCGCCCTCACTTCATAAGCCATGGGTCATCTGAAAAGACTTGTATATAAGAGTTATCACAAGGGTCGACGAGTTCAGTTTTCCAGAAGGGGTCACTGAATGGGTGACTCTCCTGCGTTCCGTCTCCGCAACCCAAATAGAATGGGCATTTGGGTGGCTACCCGTAAATGAAATCATATACATGTCAGCCGCCAAATCTCATTTACTGCTGATGGGTCTCAAAAGTATTCAGCCATATGCATCATACCGAGTACTGAGACAGTTGGGGCGGCGCCAAATAGTCCCAAAGGAAGAGGACCTCAGCGGCCAGATGGTCGAAATTGGGCCCAGTGGGCAGTTCCCTGAAGCGACAGTTCAGAAAGTCTGGAATGAATGTCAAACCCTGAAAATAGATACTTGTGTGCGGGATTGGCCAAAGGCGAAGTGTCGCCGGAATACCTCGCATGGTACAAGAGAGAACTTGAGCACTAGAGGCCAGCTAAAAAGCCCCACATCCAAGACTTTGCAGAATCATCACAAGCGCAATGGGGTAAGGCCCTGAAAGCCCAAATCCGACGAGTCAGAATAGATGCCAACAACCAACATAGAAATCAGGCTGGCAAAAGGATGATAGCTGGGTTGAGAAACCAGGTCATTGAAAGCCAAGAGGGTTTGGAAAGGGCAGAAGCTAGCATAGCGAGAATTCGAGCCAGATGGGAAAAAGGTACAGTGGCACGAGCAAAGCACCTGCGGCAAGTGAAGAGGGATTATGAAGGGACCATTGTTATATTAAGAGAAACAAATTCCACTCTCAAAGAACGAGTCTTTAAACAAGCCCGAGATGTCAAGGCTGACAGGGAGCGTTGCTATGATTTGATGGAACGAATGGAAGAACAGTTGATCAAATTCCAGGATCAGCTCGCAGACAACGCTCAAGTGTTGGGGGCAAAGAATCAGCGAATAGAACAACTACTTCTGGAAAGGGATAGAATCAGGTGAAGAATCGAAGAGATCGGGCACTACATAACCATGAGGTGCCTAGCATGTGAGGAAATGCCCCGTACTACCCTCTTTGCTTCAGTCATGGGCTACGTCCACCAGATCATGGAAGAATTGAAAAGATTGCAAAGAGGCCTTACACCAAAGCCCGCGAAAAGGCCGAACGATGCCCCGAGGGCATAAAAATTCAAAGCTTTAGTGTATCCCTAGTCCAAGTCTTTATTTGTTGTTTTAAGAGTTTGTTGTCTGTTCGTGTGTTTCTCTCTTCACAGTGAATTATGCTAGTAGTACAGAGTCTGTTTTTTGTTTTTCCTTTTCCAAGTGGGTAGTTTGTAATAGAATATTTTGGCAATGAAATGAATTTTCCGAAAAATTGCTGTCTTTATTTTTAACTTGGTGGCAAAACTACGCACAGGTCCGATTCATGCGGGGACATGATACGTAGGCAATCCCCATAAGATTCGACCTCCACGAAAAGAAAAGAGAGAAAAAGAAATAAAGGAAAGTTTCTGAAACACTTAAATGAGGCACAAATAAAATAAGCCGGGATGATGCATGCGGTCGGAGCAAAAAAATGTTAGAAATGGTTAACTGCCTAAGAACATTGCATCCCCCAACGTGAAATTGCAATATCTATGAAATGCAATTTCTTTCTTTTCCTTTCCTAATTTCGTCTCCATTTTTCTTTCTTTTATGTACAGTTCTTTTTGTGCTGATATCAACGATATGACATGCATGAGGACTTCTCGGCCCGGTCTTGTAAGCCAACTTAACCTAGAAATAATAATACAGGAAATTNAATTAAAACACTTTGAGGAAAAACCCAAGCCAAATTAACGCTGACAAGTTTGTTGTTTTCCCAATTTCCATATCAATTAGTTTGTTAAAGCGTACTGGCACCATACCATTATCAAACAAGATCCAAAAGGCCCATACTAAAAAGCATGACTAGTTCAAACCAAAGTGTTGAGGAGGAAAGAACGGAAAGTCAGCTCCTGAAGGAGACAATGGAAAAAATGGAAAAAATAAGACTGGAGATGAACAAAATGCAACTAAAGGGGCCTGAACCACCCATTACTCCTACTCTTCCCCCAGGGAACACGCCGGAATACCCTCCCCTTGGCCCCTTAACAAGCTTCCCCAATCACCACTACTATCAGGGAAGAAATCTCTATGATCCCCAAGCTTCGCCACCCAATCAGAACCCTCCCCCACCAAATGTTCCTGTTTTCATGGGACCCCCACCAGCCACATTACAGAGATCATCTAGTGAGCCATTGTTTCAGGCTCACGATGCCCAATATTACCCCCCGGAACCCACATTCAAAGCACCCGAGCCGCATGCCTATAATCCCCATTTTGAGGTCCCGGCGGAGATTGAAAAGTCGGCTAAGAGCCTAGAGCAGGACGAAGTAATGTGAAAATTTAAAAGCCTGGAGCAATCCTCCATGAACATGCACGGGTTCAAGATGCCAAAGTTTGATCTATACGAGGGTCACGGCGATCCTGTGGCACATCTGCGAGGGTTTTGCAGCAAGATGAGAGGAGAAGGTGGTAAAGATGAGCTACTGATAGCTTACTTTGGCCAAAGTCTAAGTGGGTCCGCACTGGAATGGTACACAAGACAGGATCCGAGCAGGTGGTACACCTGGGATGATCTAGCACAGGCATTCGCGGGCCACTTTCAGTACAACCTGGAGATCATCCCTGACCATCTCACATTGTTGAAGCTTGAGAAGAAGCCCGGGGAAAGCTTTCGAGAATTTGGGTTCCGGTGGAGAGAACATACAGCCAGAGATGATCCTCTGATGAGAGCGGGGGAAATGGTAGACTACTTTTTTTAGACCCTAGAGCCAACTTACTTTGGTCACCTGGTGACGTCAGTTGGCAAATATTTCAACGAGGTGGTAAAAATGGGCGGTATGATTGAAGAGGGACTTAAGTCCAATAAAATCCTGAGCTATTCGGCAATTAAAGCAACCACTCAGGCCATTTAGAGCGGCACGGGAGGTGAGCTCGGGAAGAAGAGAAGAGAAGAGGTCGCAACAATAGAGGCAGGTAATTGGTCCAGATCAAGCGGTCCTTCCCCCCCACTACCAATCCAGACCCCATCACCCAAATTACCCACACACTCCCGATTACCCTCCAAAGCCCTACTACTCACCACAGGAACCACACTTCTCCGTCCATCAAGCCCAGACATACACCCATCCTCTGGCTCGCCCGCAATGGCGTGCATCGGCTCCCCAAAACACATATCCACCTCCCCAAAATACACACCCCCCTACACAAAACACCTATCCACCGCCAAGGGCCTACAGGAACCCTCCAGGGACAGGTTTTCGGGGGAATCAGGCTTTCAAAAATGAAAGGGTGCAAACACCCAGAACCTTCACTGAGTTTGGAGAAACCTATACTGCTTTGTTTCACAAATTGAGGCAGTTGGGTTTGTTGAGTCCTATTGAGCCCAGATTGCCAAATCCCCTTCCCCAAAATATGGACCACTCGGTAAGCTGTGAGTACTGTTCGGGGGCTCCCGGACATGATACCAAGAAGTGTTGGAAGTTGAAACGTGTAGTGCAAGATCTAATTGACACCAACAAGATCGAGGTTCAGACACCAGAGGCGCCCAACATCAATCAGAACCCATTGTCGGCACACCACGAACCCACATGATCGAGCTTGTACACGAAGGAGGGGACCTAAAGAAACCCTCACAGATGGTGATGATGATCCGTGCCAGCCCAAAAGAAAAGTCGACCAGTGGAAAAGAGGTGGTACAGTTGGAGAAGGTAGATGTCAAGCCAGTAGTAGTGATGGGGAAGAAACCGTCTGTTGTTGCAAAGAATCCAGAACCGGTCAAAGTAACGGTGCAAGGGGTACCAAGCAAGCCAGCATGCATAGGGCCAGTTGTTATCAGACCAGTAATACAGAGGCCGGTAATCAGCGAGAAGGTCGTGCCATGGAGCTATAATAAAGCGATGGTAATGTACAAGGGGAAGGAGGTTGTGGAAGAAATATGTGAAGCCCAGGGGTTAACTCGTTCGGGGAGGTGTTTTTCTCCCGTAGAGTTAAGAAGGTCCAACCCAGCGGTGATAAAAAAACCCGTGACGGAGGAAGAAGCGGTAGAGTTTCTGAAGAAAATGAAGGCCCAAGACTACTCCATTGTGGAGCAGTTAAGAAAGACTCTGGCACAGATTTCGTTGCTATCCTTGTTGATCCATTCCAGTGACCATTGCCAGGCACTGATGAAAATCCTGAACGAGGCTCATGTTCCGGATAAATCTCTGTAAATCACTTGGAATGGATAGTGCATAAAATCTTCGAGGTAAATAGGGTGATGTTCTCTTATGATGAATTATGGGCAGAGGGTACAGAACACAACAAAGCCCTATACTTGACCGTGAAATGCGAAGACTCGGTGGTCTCTCGAGTGTTGATTGATAATGGGTCGAGCGCCAATATCTGTACTTTGACTACTCTGAACAAGCTGAAGGTTGATCATGACCGAATTCACAAGAACAGCATTTGCGTCCGAGGTTTTGATGGGAGTGGTGTCACACCTCCTTTTTACTGCTTACTACACCGTGAAGGGCATAATAAAGGAGTTTTTCCACTTTATGGACAATCGGAATGGGATTTATTATTTTTATTTCAGAGTCGCCACTTGGGAGAATAATGGTGTCCCAAGTCACCGATTGAATCCCGAACCGAGGAAACATGACTCTATTAACAGTCCGCGAACCAGAAATCTGGATAAGGTATTCTGTTAACCCGGGAGAAGGTGTTAGGCACTCCTGAGTTTCGTGGTTCTAGCACGGTCGCTCAACTGTCATATTTGTTTTTATTTGATTTCTATATATATTCTAGTTTTATGTGCTTTTATTAATGATCTGCTTTTATTATTGAATCTTTACAAGAATTGCAACATCGCGAAAATATATTTTGTACCACACCGTACCAGTACGCCTGTGGCCTTCCATACTTTTCGACTTTGTTGAGATTTGGATTCGAGTCACATAAATGTGCACCCGCTTTTAAGAAAGTAATATTACTATAAATCGTTCCTAAATGCAACTACGTGTTTATTATCTTTGGGAAAGACCGTGAAGTTTACTATACAATCCTTCAGAGATCTAAAAGTTAATATAATATTTATCGAGGGCCCCGCATTTGTATTTTATTTGGCGAGGCACGCCTCGTCACTTTTAAAGGCCACTCTAAAGTACTACAATTCTGGTCCAATAGCAAGAGATTTAAACCACCCTTTTCATAAACAGCTGT
>MU732590.1:0-14132 GCA_026770625.1 Nicotiana glauca
ACTGGTATTTCACACAAGTCACACAATTGCAAACAAAAGTTATTTTATTTTGATTTTGGAATTCTTTTACTTGGGATAAAAATCACGTGCTCACAAGACCACCCATAAGAAATGGTCAGAATGTCGACACCATCTACAACAGCTTGATCCATAGCAGCAACCAAATCGGAAGAAAAAGTTCCTTCTTCGAAGCTAAACTTATACACAGCTATCCTAGCTCGTGGCGCAATACCTCGTGCTGTTCCAGGAGCATATCCAAAATATGAAGCTCCTTTAGAAAAAATACCATCAACTATGATAACATCATGGTATTGAATTGATGATAGCAGAAGAAAAGAGCAGACGGGCAGAAGAGATTCAAGAAGCCATTAAGAATCTTCCAGATAGTCCATTTGCATCACCAAATGCTGTTGGAGAATTCATCACAACATTCTCAAATGATGCTACTGTTGGAGAAGGTGACAAAGGTGCTGGATTAAATGCATCATCATCGTCTGCTAACAATAATATGATCCCTTCTTCCTCCTTGTTTCCTGCTACTAGTCCACTAGACATCACTCCTTTCAAATCATGTTACTTCCAAGTGCCTAGGTGCACTTCACTACTTCAGTTTGTTTGTCCAATCTCTTTTTTTATTTCTATAATGTATCGTGTCTTATGGCTTTCTTGAGCCGAGGGTCTCCTGAAAATAGCCTCGCTGCCCCTTGGGCTAGGGGTAAGGTCTGCGTACATATTACCCTACCCCACTTGAGGGATTATACTGGAATGTTGTTGTATAGAAGATGTTAAACAAAAGAAGCAAAAAAGTTCCAACACATAGACGTTGCATATCTACCTTTTAAATTCAAGTGAAGTTGATTGTTATAATATTTGGTACGTACTGACCTTGATTGTTACTACCAGCAGATGATCGACTGTTTAGTTGAAGAGCAGCTTGTTGTACAGCGGAAGCATCTACAGGTGAATGTGAACTGAACCTTAACATGTCAGAATTAAGTCGCAAATCTAGGTTCAGACGCTGAAGTCGTGCGATGACCTTCATTGTAATATTTTGTTCCATAGCATCATTTTGTTCGTTCAACTTTTCATGCATTGTTTGTTGCATCCTCTCTTCCATTTCATCCATTTGTTGCTGCATCCTCTCATCAAAAGTTCGAAGATTCCCTTTTTGCCCTTTTAACACAGTCTTGGCAACCCCTCGTCCATACAATCTCACGCGACCTGGATGTTCAGGTCCAATGACTGATGCAAAAGCATCAATTGAATGATTGTCACCTTCACTTTCTTGAGTAGATTGCATTCTCTCCATTTCAGCCTACAAACCAAATGCGAGAAAAAAGAGTTTTAAGTAACTAAAGTTGAATCAATAATTAAGAACAAATAAATAAGCATGACAAACTTTAAACTAGAAAATTCGTACAATTTTACTAGTCGTATTGCCATATGAGCTTTTGTATACGCGGCCAAGTTTCTTTTTCTTATTGCCCCAAACATGTCCTTACTTGATACAGTATCTGAAGTATCAGAGATTTCCTTTTTTTTTCCTAGTTACATGAAAACAGGTATAAGAATCTTTCTAAATAAAGTTAGCAAGTCCATAATTTTTAAAAAATAACAAAGATAAAACATCAAACCTCGCGAATTATAGCAAAAGGTGTTCTGGCAGCTGTGTGTGGATACTTCAAATTATTTCGTTTCACTATATTGGTTTCGGACATTTTTTGCAAATAAATGAGTCAACCAAATAGCAACCAACAGTAATTAGTCTTGCACATTAGATACTGAAACATGTGAAAAGATATGACAACTGTGATACTATATTACTATGTGACAAATACTAATATTTGCAGAATAATAGATAGTAAAAGAGAATGCATACTGCAGCATCATCTTAAAAAGCAGCTAGCTTACACATTATATAGAATATCATAATGCAGAAAAAGATCTGGATTACTTTAAGGTCTGCTTCTACATTTTCAAAAGATGGTGGAAACTTTGAGCATGTGAAGGGCCTGTCGATACCATGCATACGTGAAAATATGTTCATATGTGAAGGGTGGACAGATTATAGATACGAAATTTATTGGAAACCCTTACTCAATAATACCATCATGAGCTATAGAGATACAAGGTTCCTTGCCTTTTGGATATCCACTAGCCAACTGTTCAAGGTTATACTTTGTGCAGACTTGTGAGGAAGGAGTACACAAGTAGATGGATAGTAGAAAAGACTGGACCTTAACTGATTTGTTAGATACCTGATCTCACGAGATCAGGATTTACCATATGTTTCAAGTTACATGAGACCCATCATAGAACAGTGTTGGTGTCACCAAGTTTTAGCAGTACAACTGTTTTTACTAGTAGGGGGCTCAAATGAACTTGGAAAGAACAAAAAGCTAAAAAAAACAGAATAGATATCCTAATATGTGCAAGTCATATTCCAATACTTCAAAAGCTTTTTGTTCGTTTTCCTCCAAACTACCCAGTACCCACATAAGTGATAGCGGGGTGACATTCCACGCTTTACATTGTTTTCCTCTTCACATGAGTACCCAACGATACATTCCCCTTCCACTGTCTCAAGTATTGCTCCCTATACTGCATACAAATTCAGGGTTGTCCACCATAGTTGACTGGCCACCTTGCAATGCACTAGTAGATGGTTCACTTTTCTATCCGAACACTTGCACATGTAAAACCAACTGACTTGTTTGAGTTTCGTTCTCCTCAATTCTTGTCGTCAAGATTACTTCCCTAGCTTCTAAGTATGTAACAAACAGACCTTTCTTGGATCTATCAGGATCTAGATTAATAGGTTTGGAAATTCTGGATCCACCATCTTCAATAGCCTGGTCTATAAGGACTATAGCATGTTAACATCCAAGTCTTTTGACTCAGATACATAATCCAAATAACTTATGCTACCTTGGGACTTCTCAGTGTTTTTATGTTACCCGAAAATTTGTAATCAAAAGAAATATTGAATACAAATGAATAGAACTGCAATACGTAACGTCGCTCTAGTGGGACATAGTACACTTGACATGAAGTTCTATTTGTAAAATGTTTATCCCATAAATCTAATTTTTTGAAAAAGTTTCTACTTGATCTTCACAGTGCCCATTATTATGTCTAAAACTTAAGATTGGCCTTTGGAAAAACTTCCCACATTAATATGTGGTATAGGAATAATCCAAGAACTACATTGCTTCCTTCATATACATTAGAAAGAAAAAAAAAGGTGTGTCGCATTTTGTTCTATGCTCTCTGTATGTGGGTATTAAACCCTTTCAATCTTTCTCTTTAAACACTATTAGTTCAGGAAAGAAAAGGTAGTTAAAATCTTTTCCCTTTAGATGCATCTAGCAAAAGAAAAAAGAAATTTGTAGGATGTCTCTTGCTAATGCTAGGTGCATTTATTTTGTATGGAATGAAAGGAATCTAAGGAGCTTCCAGAGTAGACAAAGAGAGGGGCAGTGATTCTAAAGCAAATTGTTCAAGAGGTGATCTATAGAGCAAGCCTGAAGCCTAAATTGGCAAGGAGAATAGAGCAGCTCAAAAGATGTGTATGATGAATACTAAGTCTTAATCATCTGAAAAGATCTAGATTTGATGTCTTACATCCAACAAGATTCATGATCACAAGCAAGTTTACCTTGTGTATATATTCTGATCACAAGCAAGTTCACCTTGTGAGGATCGGACTTCCAATAGCTAAGAAGATCCTTAAAGTGAGATTCTGGAACATCTAATGGCCTATTCTCCATTCGAAGCTCATCATTCTCATAGGCTGTGAAGTGAGTTGCCTTCAATTGACTCTTATACTTTCTCCAAGCACTACAAACTGATTCAAAAACCCATTTTTCGCCTAGACGGGAATGTCATATTTTTTCTACAAATTCAGTGCAATTGGGTTAGTGTAAGAAATAAGAAATAGCATCCATGTTTATTGGACATTGGTAACTTCATACCTTGATATTTTTCCACATATCATCTTTTGTGTCTAGTTTCCTCCAATTAACTACATTAAGAGGACAAAAAGTCACACTCCTTGTCAATGTGCCGAGGAAGCTACCCAGCTCTTTTACAACCTCTTTAGTAGGACAAATGGGTTGATTAAACTCATTTAGAGTGATTATTTTACTCTCCTTTCTAACATGAACTCTTGGAATTTGAGTACGACCTCTTTTTCTTTTTGGCGAGGAGGGGCCTGTAATAGTACAAAACAAAGATAATCATTAATCACTATTTTTAGTTAAGTTTATGATAAAATTTTTTATATATTTTCCTTGTTCCTCAATTTGTTCAACTGCTTCATGAGTGGTAGAATCATCAGATCGCTCATGTACTCCTTGTGATGCAGGAGTGATGGAATCCATATTCGCTTGTTGCACTTGTTCGTGTACTCCTTGTGTTGCTGAAGAGGTGCAATTTTGTGGCACTTGTTGTTACTTGTTCTTGCAATTGAGATCCACCTTCGGATTGTCGTTCTTCATTTGCATTTGACCGTAGAGCTTTCAAGGTTGTTTTTGTTGTCAACAACAAAACCTTTTGGTTTCGCAAAGATGAAGGCAATCCACCTTCTGATTGTCGTTCTTCATTTGCATTTGACCTTGTAGCTTGGAAGGTTCTTTTGGTTGTCAATGACAAAACCCTTTGATTTCGCAAAGATGCAAGTGATCCTGGTGGAATGCGGTTGGATATTTTCTCATTTCTGCTTGAGCACCCTTCTTGATTCATGACTATTCAAATATTTTTCAGATTCTGACAAGCAAACACAATATAGTTTAGCCTTTAAACAACAAAGAAACATCAAGTCAATGACTATATTTGGGCTAATTCTTAACGTACTGTTGCTGCTGGCTATACAAGCAGTTAAGAAGTACAGTTAAGAAATACAAGCACTCAGAAATAACAGCATCATCACATTCAATATTACTATTGTCTTGTTGCAACTGAAAGCATCAGGTGAGTAGTATGTGAATGGATTCATGCACTTTTTGCAAGGGCATCATATTTCATTTCCTTAGGCGGCTCGCTCAAATGCCTTATCAAGAAAATTATTCACTCCACGGATATACTCATCCGTCCATCTCAGGAGATTCATCCAACTTTTACCACCATTATCCGTAGATATCCTATACGATAAAATAGAGGAATTAGTAGTAATAAAGAACTAGCTAACAACAACAACGAGTGTAGGGCTACTTATCGGGCGGATTGGGCGGTTATTTACTCTTAACGGGTTGGCTTATCGGTTATCAGCTTTTAAATGTATTAATACGTTAGCCACCTGATAAGATATCGGGCAGATTGGTATCGATTAGCTTTTATCGGGCGATTTATCGACCTAATTCAATCAAAATAAAATAACATTAAGTCTCTATATGTTTAAATAGGTGGTCGACATACTAAGAGGGACGAAGCGGAAGAGACACCGTAATGGCTAAATCATCCGTCTAGAATCTTATTTATGTTTATGCACATTGACCTTAGTCCACGTTGTCCTTAATTCTACATGCTTATCCATTTGTCTCCCATATCGATATCTCTGTCAGTATATAGAGTCATCAATTACTATGCACACAATTGAAACATCATCAGTTATTAATTCTTTACAGATCTGTTTCTGTTTTTGGGTTATCTGGACTAGGAAGTGGCTAGTGTAAAGTCAATCCATACTACACATTACACAAACTCATCTCACAATAGACAAGATAAGTTGCATGGTGGTAGAGAAAGGTTTACCATTTGTTGGTGGTGTCGTTGCAAGTGATTGTGTGTTGTTTGGTTGTTATGGTCATACAGTGCAAACTCCAGCAAGCTGTAGAAATGTGCTGAGGATCAAGATTCTCATCTCTGTTGTCTTACATATAAAATTTGTTCTGTGTACTTTTCTTGTCTTTAAGGTCATATAAAATATGTTACAATATGTTTGTTCTATTCCACGGACTAAATAAGTCATTATGGCTTTAAAAAAAATAGCATTACTAAATTGAACCAAACTCTTAACAGTTACGCCCCCTACTGCTCTTTCTATAGTTTTTTGATTTGTTTTTGCAATCTTGTATCATGGAATTCTGGTCTTCGAGTTTGTGGAAATCTATGGCTACTCGTCTTAGCAGAAATCCTACATTTGCAAAGTCTAATATTACCAAATTGAGGTCATATGCCACTACTGCTGAACATCCAGACACTAAGCCAAGCGGACTGAAAGGAGAGTTCTTTCCTGTATATGTAGCGGTGGGACTAATAGCAATGTTAGTGGGTATTAGGGTACACACAACCACACATCAACTTAAGCGTTCGCCAATGTGTCTGTCAAAAAATCAATAAGGGAAATTGTACCAGAGGTGGCTGAACCGGACAACGTGTTGAATGATTCCGACAGTTTTTATTAAAAAATCTTTTTCCAGAATTTTGATAATCAATTTGTCATGGCTGATCCTATGCGCGGGGATATTCTATCTATAGAGCCTCACTGTGAGACGTTGAGATATGTGGGAGTGATCCTATGCGCGGGGATATATATATATATTCTTAACGGGTTAACGGATTATTCATTAAGAAAATTGAATAATCCACCCCCAAACCGATAATCCGTTAATAAAATTTTTTTAATCCATTCGTCATCCGTTAAACCGTTAACGTGATACCATTAAACCATTAAGCTTCGGTTTTTATTTGATTTTCGGTTTCGGTTCGATTTTGAACACCCCTAAACGAGTGTGTTCGCAGACCTTATAACCCCTACCTGAGTTCTGGGGAGGGTAGTGTGTACTAGACATTTTCCTTTCAGTTGTAGTACATAGAAGCAAGTAAGACATAGTTTTTCTCCTAGCTTTTCCTAGTAGTGTAAATTCGAAACTGTTCAACTCTCACAGTAAGGACTTCTCTTTTTAGTAAGGTAGACTTATTCCGAGACAGATAAAAGGAAAGGTGGAATACCTGGGAAAGTCGACTCAGTTAGGAACATCTAAACCATTTGGATATTACTTTCTCACTGACTTTCTCAACCCAAGATTTATTTATCTGGAAAGGCAATTTGCAACATTTTCGGGTTCATTGTGTACAAACTCTTGGTTATTACCTGAATGCATTAGAATTATCTAAATATTGGGTTATTATCTACAAATCCTACTTCATTAAATTTGAAATTTTGCATTTGTTTTTTGATTCTCTTTTAGAAGTATTACGTTGGAGCATTTTAATACTCCAAAACTGCTTTTTAATTATGTTAATCTGCATTCTCTTAGTTTGAAGCTCACTTGTCTCTCAGTTTTTGCCTTTCCGGGTTTATATATGTGAACAACTGAATTATCATTGTTCAGAGGTTACACTCATATTTGTGGACATTATGGGAGATTGGCATATTGTCCATGCCTCAAATCCATTAACCGGCAGATGTTTTAATACTACAACATGTTACTGGAAGGATTCGAACTTTAGGGAAGGGAATGATTAAACTCAAATCACTCAACAACAACAACTACTATGACTCAGTCCCAAACAAAGCTAACTTCAAAAGCTAACTGATTATCAATGGCTTTGCAACTTTTACTAATTAAAGGAAGAATGAGATGAACAAAAAATATGCCCGACGGAAATTTGAATTTCACTTTGTTAAATGTCAACCAAAATGGCAAAGACTGATTAACAAATAGCCGAAGCAAAAATGATCCAAAAACAAGAATGAAAATCCCAGATAACCATATCTGACCAGAATAAATCATAGGTCCAAACAATAAGAGCAGACAGACAAATTTGTGCTGTCATAAATGATTGATAGAACCAGGCTTTGTTGCTTCCAGTGAACAAAATATTTGCAGAACTGATTAAAACATCCAACATAAGATTCTGAAGTGAAATAGTTCTACTATTACACATTAGGGAATCTGAAAATGTATGTTGGGTAAACTGAGCCAACATCCGCAAAAAAAAAAAAAAAAAAATAAAAATTAAATGTGCAAAGTCACAGCAAACAATAACGAGTAAAATTAAAATCAATTAATCCACCAGTAAGGAACTTACGATGATATCTATTCCACAGCTACCCAGCGGCAAATTCTTCTTCAGTGAGGAATGAAATAGGCGAATTAGGGCTCAACTATTGAGAAATTGAAAAATTAGTAAAGAAGAGCATGTGAAATAAATCAGAAATTTATGAGAATCAAGCAAAAACCTTGAATTAGGTCTGTGGAACTTGACATGTTAGTCGAGCTTAATCAAGAAAAAACCTAAACTTATCGGATGGTTCGAATTGTTTGAATGAGCTGGTTGTTTATGGTGTGAATTAGGGCTCAACTGTTGAAAATTATTTGTTGAGATTTGGTGCGTTTAACGGAGGTTGGAAGAGGGACTGTCACCTGCGTAGGCGTCACCAGCGTTGGCGTCACCAGCGGTGGCGAGGTTTGGCAGAGAGCTTTTGTACTGGTGAGCGTTAGCTTTGTGAGAGCTATAATTTACTTTCTACTTTTAATTAATTATAACAAAACTATTACATAAAAAATACAGATAAAAAAAGTAAAATATAAATAATTTGGGAGTTTGGCGGGTTACACGAAAATTTTGGGGGAAAATAATTAGGAGGGATTAATAACTATTCCCAATGATTTTTCTCCCAGATCCGTTGTAATAGATTCGTCTATAGGAACGGTTACAAGAAACGTTGCAAAAAAAATAACTATGGGAACGGTTTTTATACAAGGGCAACGTTTTTATGACTGAAGTGTGCCAAATGTACCTATGACTTATTGGAACGGTTAAAACCGTTGCCATATGGTCTCTATAGCAACGGCTGATGATGCAAATAAATCCGTTCCCATAGGCCCATTTTCTGGTAGTGGCATTTCAGCCATGCAAGGGCGATAAAGCAGCGACATTTCAGCCACGCAAGATTTAATGAGGTTGGCGATCTTTCAGCCATGTAGATGGAGGTAGAGCTTAACCTCGGAAGGGAGAATGGTAGCCTTATGCAACGCAAGAAAATGCATGAGGGAGGTAGAGCTTAACCTCCGAAGGTAGAATGGTAGCCTTATGCAATGCAAGGAAAATGCAAGATGGAGAAAGTGCTTAGTCTCAGAACGCAGAAAGGTAGCCCTATACAATGCAAAAAAATACAGGATGGAGACAATGCTTAGTCTCGTAAGGCACAATGGTAGCCTTATGCAATGCAAGAAAATGTAGGATGGAGATAGTGCTTAGTCTCAAAAGGCAGATTGATAGCCTTATGCAATGTAAGAAAATGCAGGATGGAGACAGTGCTTAGTCTCGAAAGGCAGAATGGTAGCCTTATGTAATGCACGAAATAAAGGCGAAGAGTAGCGAAATCTCTTAGCTGAGAGGTGATAGTTGCCAACTAATCGTCCTTGTGGGTTCTAGGGATATTGCATGCGAATAGCGCCCGAAAATGAGTGATGATCCTGAGAAATTTATTCTTGAAAAGTGTGAGTTTGTAATCGTATCTGATGATTCTATGTCATTGGGTACCTGCATTCAAAGAAAGATTGTGAGTTTTGTCAAGGGGGAAGGCTAGTTCGTCTTCTCGCAGACTGCGCTCGTCCTACTCGGCTCTTACTTTCATTGGGGTAGCGTTGCTAACAAAACTGTTTTGATATTATTCATGCATAGTTTGGTAGTATAATTTTAAAAAAATATGATGTAAATATATAGTAAAAGCGATTTTAGATGAATCGATAACTGCGACGCGACTCAAGACATTGCAACCTCTTTTGCTTCGGAATTTTGAGGTCTTTCTCAAAATTCTGCCCCAGTTTACTGGGGTGGTTCCCCCGACGTCTGCGCGGTAAATGGCGAAAGTCAACTTCGGAATTTTGAGGGTCCTCCTAAAAATTTTGCCCCAGTTTCCAATATCGGGGAAAAATGGAAATTTTATTGAATTGTGACCGTACCCATAAGGCTACCTACTTATCCCTTCTTAAATGAAAATCAGGTCAGGCATAGTTCAAATTACGTCATAAAGGAATCATAATGGTTACACATAGTATCGTTTCACCGCATCTGAATTGATCGGCTTTGGCCAAACTTCTCCGTCCATCTCTGGGAGTATGAGGGCTCCTCCGGTTAGAACCCCGTGAACCATGTACGGACCTTGCCAATTAGAAGAGAACTTTCCTTTGGCGTCGTCTTGGTGAGGAAAAATCTTCTTCTGTACTAACTACCCTGGCATGAATTGTCTTGGTCTGACTCTCTTGTTGAAGGCTCTGGTCATTCTATTTTGATAAATTTGGCCGTGGAAAATTGCATTCAGTCTCTTTCTGTCTATAAGGGCTAATTGCACATAGCGACTTGTTACCCATTATGCATCTTCAAATTCTGCTTTATGCATAATTCTCAAGGAGGGAATTTCTACCTCGGCGGGAATGACTGCCTCGGTACCATTAACCAACATATAAGGAGTTGCTCCAGTTGATGTGCGGACTGTATTACAGTTTCCCAATAGAGCGAATGATAGCTTCTCATGCCACTGCTTGTGTTTTTCTATCATTTTCCTCAATATCTTCTTGATGTTCTTATTGGCCGCCTCTATAGCTCCGTTCATCTGAGGCCTATAGGCTGTAGAATTCTTGTGCTTGATCTTGAAGGTTTAACACATTGCTTTCATCAGATCACTGTTGACTTTGGAACCATTTTTCAGTGATGATTGACTCTGGGATGCCAAACCGGTAAATGATACGGTCGCGGACAAAGACTTCCACAACCTTCTGCCTGGTGTGATGCTGCTTCAACCCATTTGGTGAAATAATCCATTGCCACTAGAATGAACCTGTGCCTGTTTGATACGGTAGGCTCGATAGGTCCAATGACATCCATCCCCCAAGCGGCGAATGGCCATGGTGAGCTTGTTGGATTGAGCTCGTTAGGAGGAACCTTTATCTTATCTGCATGAATTTGGAAATGTTGGCATTTCTGAACATACTGGATGCAGTCCGTCTTCATAGTCATCCAGAAGTAATCGGCCCGAAGTATTTTCTTGGCTAAGATGAAACCATTCATGTGCGAGCCACAGGTCCCCGCGTGAACCTCCTCCAATAACCTGAACGCTTCCCTCGCCTTGACATACCTTAGTAATCCCAAATCGGGAGTCCTCCTATATAGGGTTCCTCCACTATGAAAGAAGTGATTGGACAATCTACGTAGTGTGCGCTTTTGAGTAGTGTTTGCAAGTTCTGGATATTCTTCTGTTGACAGATACTTCTTAATGTCATGAAACAATGGCTTTCCGTCTGCCTCTTCCTCGACATGGGCACAATAGGCAGGTTGATCCTAGATTTTTACTGGAATGGGATCAATGAAGTTCTTATCTGGATGTTGAATCATGGATGATAGAGTGGCCAATGCATCGGCGAACTCATTCTGAATTCTGGGGACATGTCGGAATTCAATCTTTGTAAACCTCTTCCTGAACTCTTGTACATGATGTAAGTATGGTAGTATTTTGGAGTTCTTGGTTGCCCATTCTTCTCGAATTTGATATATGAGAAAATCTGAGTCCCCGATCACTAGTAACTCCTGAACGTTCATTTCAATGGCTAGTTTGAGCCCTAAGATGCAGGCTTCGTACTCGGCCATGTTGTTGGTGCACGGGAACCTGAGCTTGGCAGACACCGAATAATGTTGACATGTTTTTGATATTAGAACTGCTCCTATGCCAACTCCCTTAAAGTTTGCTTCTCCCTCAAAAAACAATCTCCAGTCATCATAGGATTCTGTAATGTCTTCTTCTAGGAAAGAGACCTCCTCGTCAGGAAAATACGTCTTTAGAGGCTTGTATTCTCCGCCTACGGGGTTTTCAGAAAGATGATCGGGTAGTGCATGTCCTTTGATCGCTTTATGAGTCACGTAGAGAATATCAAACTCACTCAGCAATATTTACCATTTGGCCAGTTTGCCCATGCGCATGGGCTTCTGAAAGATGTACTTTAGTAGATGCATCCTTGATATGAGATAAGTAGTGTAGGCACATAAATATTGCCTTAACTTCTGAGCTACCCATGTCAGAGCACAATAGGTGCGTTCTAGCAGGGAACAACGGGCCTCGTACGAGGTTAACTTCTTGCTGAGATAGTAGATGGCTTGTTCCTTTATCCCTGTTTTATCATGTTATCCTAAAACACAACTAAATGTTTCATCCAGTACTGCCAGGTAGCGCAATAGTGGTCTGCCTGATTCGGGCGGGACCAGGACTGGCGGCGTTGACAGGTAGTCCTTGATTCTGTCGAAGGCCTTTTGACAATCATCAGTCTACTTAGTGGCGGCATCCTTTTTCAACATCTTAAAGATTGGCTCAAAAATGATGGTGGACTGGGCTATGAACCGGCTGATGTAGTTGAGTCTTCCCAAAAAACTCATAACCTGTTTCTTGTTCTTAGGCGGTGGCAATTCCTGAATGGCCTTAACCTTCGACGGATTGAGTTCTATCCCCCGTCAACTTACGATGAACCCAAGCAGTTTTCCGGCTGGAACCCCGAATGCACACTTGGCAGGATTCCGTTTCAGATTGTACCTTCTCAACTTGTTGAAGAACTTCTTCAGATCTTCCATGTGGTCAGTGGCTTTCTTGGATTTGATGATGACATCATTTACATACATCTCGATTTCTTTGTATATCATGTCATGGAAAATAGTAGTCATGGCCCTCATGTAGGTGGCCCCATCATTCTTTACTCCAAACAGCATCATCTTGTAATAATACATTCCCCACGGAGTAATGAAAGTCGTTTTATCCGCGTCTTCTTCGTCCATCCATATCTGGTGATATCCAGTAAAACAATCAACAAATGACTGCAGCTCGTGCTTGCGCAGTTGTCAATCAATGTATGTTTGGCAGTGGGAAATCATCTTTCGGACTGGCCCGGTTGTGGTACTGGTAGTCGACACAGATTCTGAGCTTCCCATCTTTCTTTGGTACTGGCACAATGTTGGCTAACCATGTTGGGTATTCCACTACCCTGGGGACATTGGCTTTGACTTGCTTGGTGAATTCTTCCTTGAATTTCAAACTCATGTCTAGCTTGAACTTTCTGAGCTTTTGCTTTACCAGCGGTCATGTTGGATCTGTTGGCAGTTTGTGAGCTACAATGGATGTACTGATACCGGTCATATCATCATATCACCAGGAAAATATGTCCTTATATTCTTTTAAGAACTCCGTGTACTCTTCCTTTTCTGATGGTGACAGGTGAACACTGATGCGCGTCTCCTTGACATTTTCTGTATCCCCCAAGTTGATGGCCTCAGTTTTGTCCAGATTAGACAGGTTTGTTCTCAAAATCCTCAATCTTTTTAATGACGTATTCTGGTATCTCATCCTCTTCTGAGTCTATATCCATTTGTTGCCTTATCTCGTCACATGTCACATTCATCAGTTCATCAAGACAAATAATAGTAATGCTGTGTAAAGTAAAGTAGATGGCAGAGAAAAGAAATAATAATGCTTTGATAAACTGCCCAGATTTGTTTTGAACATCGGAGCTCTTTTCAAAATTTTAAAGATAACACTGAAGGGAAATCAACTAGTGAAAAAGTAAAAGATAATGCATAATTATTTGTCCAGCCTTGCTACCCCGAAGCTTTTCTGGCCTTGGTAGTTCTGATAGACCAATTTTTTAGGCGCTCTCCTTGGCTTACCACCTGTATGGAAGGGCCTTCCTCCCCTTCCTCCTCGAGAATGACGTGACAGTCCATATTTTCATCTTCCAATAACAAGTTCTTCATTGCTGCTAATGCTTCATCTTCCTCTGACCCATCTATGATGTCAGTTGGCTGGAAAGTCTGTTCTAGGTGGGGTATCGGGTATTCCAGTGGATAGTAAGGGTCGCGCCATGGTGGCGACCAGTTCCTGTATTCTTGCCAAGTATATCCATACCCTAACTCGAAAGTGGTACTGTCACACCTCTTTTTTACGGCTTTATACCCCGCGAAGGGTATAATAAAAAGAGTTTTTCCAATTAAAGGACGATCGGAACGGGATTAGTTATTTAAAAGTTTCAGAGTCTCCACCTGAGAATATAATGGTGTCTCAAGTCACCGAATTAATCCCGAACCGAGGAAAGTTTGACTCTGTTACAGTCTGCGAACTAGAAATCCTAGGTAAGGAATTCTGTTAA